>PVJO010005537.1:0-61074 GCA_004026905.1 Hystrix cristata
ATTTATGTGGTACCTTATAGTTTATAAGGCACTGGCATATGAATTAATCTTATTTTATCCTCTCATAGATAGCAGAAAAGAATATATTATCTCTCTTCTTTTGAGTAAGAAATTGAAACCATAAGCTTTAGAAAATGGTGGAGTTGAGTATGCAATCTATATTTGTATTATTCTAAATTTTGTGTTCATTTCACAGTATCTTGTCTCCTTGATAAATGCTTATCTGCCTATCCCTGAGTATTTCTAGAGATAGAAGGCTTGTTCTGCAATGAATGGGCTGTGCCTTTTTTATTTTTTTTTTTAACTAGCTCTCTGTTATAAGGTTTTCCTTTTATTGAACTGAGAACTCTAGCAGATTGATCACGTAGACAAGGTCACAACAAACTCAACTCAAGTCAAGAAGAGGACCAAGAGAGGGAGGGTGGGAAGGGGAGGGGAAGAGGAAAACGTAAAAAGATGCAAGATATGTCATGTACATGCACCAACTATACACAGTGAATGTAATCATTATGTGTCACAAATGTAAACTAAGAGAAAAAATGAAGATGAAAATGACGAAGAAGATTTAGAGATAGAGGAAGGGAAGAAAAAGGGGAGGAAAAGGAGAATAAAAAGAATCAAGATACCATATGTTGCCAGGCGTGGTAGCACATGACATAATCACAGCACTTGGGAGGCTGAGGCAGAAGAATTGCCAAGAGTTCAAGGCCAGGCTGAGCTCCATAATGAGTTCAAGGCCAGCCTGAACTACATATGTAGCAAGGCCTTGTCTCAGAAAACTAAAACAAAAAACAAAAAGATATGTTGAGTATATGTACCTACTCCCTAAGATGAATGTAAACATTATGTACTGCAGACATGTACTAATAAAAAAAATTTTTAAAAGAGAGTAGATCTAGACCTCAGTGTATTTTTTATGTTAGGTTTGTTATAAACCTTTTTTCAGTAATGAGCACAGTGTTTACAACAGTTTTACTGCTGCCATGTGATGGAGATGTCACCAGCTGGCATTCAGGGTGCTTTATAGAGAAATCTTGAAAAGACATCCTAGAGTAAAAATATATTTTAGATTAAAAGATTCCCTCGAATCCACATATGGAAAGGGTTGGCTTCTCTTATAGGTGTAAAATTTAAGTATTACTAAAGCAGTGCACATTTTGTGGATCAGGGTGGGGATTGAACTTGGGACCTTGCACTGAGCTAAATCCCCAACCCCTTAAAGCACTGCACATTTAAAAATTTTCCTTTAAACTAAAGTATAACTTATTACCTGAAAAGTATATTAGTTGTAAAAGTTCAGCTCAATGAATTTTGACAAAGGGAACAGACCTATGAAACCAGCATTCAGAACAAGCAACAGAATGTTAGTTGCAGCAACCAAGAAGCCTTCATATGCTTCTCAGTCACCCCGTTTCCTGTTCTGCCTAAAAGTAACTATTCTCCTGACTTCAAGCATCATGGATATTTTTAAGCCTGTTTTTAAATTTTATGTAAATCAAATCACACTATATATATTCTTTTTCTTTTTGGGGGGGTGTTTAGTTTCTTTGTCTCTATGCATATAGATTAGTTTCTTCATTGTATTTCCTGTATTTTGAATCTTCTGCTGTATGAATTACAGTATCTCAAGCTAGCCATTCCACCAGTGATGGGCAGTTGAATAGTATTGTTATGAATATTCTTACACATGTGTGTTTTAGTGAACATTTGTATTGATTAGGACTAGGAGAATTGCTAAGTCATAGTCTATGTATCTCTTCAGGTTTAGTAGATACTGACACACATTTTGAAAGTACACTAGTTACAGTAGTCTATACCAGCAGTTTCGCATCATCTCTAGTGTTTAATTTTGGCTCTTTTTGTTTTATTTAATGTCCATAATTTAAAAATCAAATAGAATAGAGGTTTGATAATGAAGATCATCAGTTATCTCAGTAAACCCTGTATTTTTTCCCCCCTAAGTCACACTCTTGAGAAGCAATCATTTGTAAAACTATTTTTCTTTTTAACAACTGCTGAGAGGCATTGGTCAAGAGCACAAATTCTAAAGCTAGACTGCTTAGATTCGTGGCTCTACCACTTACTAGCTGTGTATGGGTGAGCAAATTATTTAAATATTGTGCTAAGTGTTCAGTAAACATTACCTGTAGGAATATACAAATTATGCTAAATATTCATATTAGCTATAGGAATAATCATAGCATTACTTTTGTATTGCTAATCAGTGTCATACAGCTATTTTTAAGCTAGCAACTTTAGACATTGTCTATCAGTTTATTTCCTAAGATAGCTAAATAATACCCCCCACTTTCTCTTCTGCTTTTTCCCAACATAATAATATCACTATTTTCAGTTCATTCATTGAACTACATCCTTATTTTTATATAATTGATAACATTTGTGTTCTGTTCATAGGTAAGTCTTCCTTGATTGGTCTGTGTATTTACATTAATATGTCTACATGGATGCTTTTTATTACAAAGCAGGTTTCCTAATATGCAGGTTTGTATTTTCTTCTCTACCATTTCAACATAGTATGTTTCTTTTTTTAGGTTTTTTGAGACAGGGTCTCACTCTAATTCAGGCTGACCTTGAACTCACTATGTAGCCCAGGCTGGCCTTGAACTTGCAGTGATCCTCCTGCCTCAGCTTCCCGGAGTGCTGGGATTACAGGCCTGTGTCACCACGCCCACCTCGGTAGTGTGTTTCTTGGGTCAAATTTGAATTCTTTTTTATTCTTTTAGAAAATTGTTGCAATCATGTTTTCATGGTGGCCTTCTCATTCTTTCTACCTATTCTATTTATTTTCCTTATTTGGCTTGCTTTATACTTGTCGTCTTTGTCTAGGACATCACTGCTTTCTTGACTTAGATCCACTGTTTTCTGCATCACTTTCTTTATTCATCTCTTATGCCCTCATTTAGTGGGTGTATATCTTCATGTAACTTTTTAATAAAAGGATACAATAGTAGCAGGGTTTTGTTCTCCTGAATCCATTTCCATCTGTGTAGAATGAGGAAATGATTCACAGCCCTGGCCTCAACTTGTTTTTATGAAGATCAAGCACAGTAATATATGTGAAACCGTTAGCCTCCTTGTCAGGTACCTTAAGAATGGGTTTAAAGCATGTTTTACAGCAGAAAACAGAATAGTGATCAATCAGCCTTAAAGGCTGTAGACCAAGGTCTGGAGTTTTATTTATGTTTATATTCTCTTATGGACTGAATTGTGTTCCCTCTCCATCCACTCCCCAACTTTGCATGTTGAAGCCTTAATCCTCAATGTGACTTCATTTGAGATAGGATCTTGAAGAAGGTAATTAAATTTAAAGGATACTGTTGCTAATCAGTTGACGATTCTTTTGCTTAATTCAGATAGAATCATGAATTGGCAGAATACAGGTCTGCTAGTAGGCCTGATGCCACTGGTCAACGCTAGTTAATGCTAAATGCCATGGATGACACTTGCTAGCAGCTGGTCTCTGCCACTGCTGGCTGCTGGCTGCCTGGATGTTACCAGATGCCATTAGTTGACTCTGCTGGTTGCTGTTCTCTGTTGCTGATCTTAGTTGGCTGCTGATCTCTGGAGCGCTTCACAGCTAACAGTCCCTCGTGTTTATTGCTCTTCCTTCTAAAGCAACTGCCACATCCACACTGTTCAGGATGAGTCCTGAGTAGATTAACAGGACCTTTTAAGACCACACTATCTGAGAAATAAACCATGAACAGATTTACAGGACCACCAGAGTGAGGCTTTAACAGGACCCCTGCAACAGTGCACGTGGGTGTGCGTGCTCATCACAGTTTATTGGAGAGGCTGAGGGTGTTAATAATTGTCCCAGATCCCTCCCTCCCTGATCTTGGCCACCTTAGGCACGCCACCCCCCACCCAGCCCTTTCTTCAAAGAGGCAGCAGCAGTGTTGGGAGTGGCAGCAGTGGGGAAAGGGCACCATAGCTGATAGCTCAGCAGCACTTCCTGCCAAAGCATCTCAGAAGGGAGAGGCCACTAAATAATCAGTGAAGACACCAAGACAAGTTGTCCTGGTCCCTTCTGGGTGGGGGATGAGCCATTGGCCAAACTATACCCACCTGTTCCAGACAGCAGAGGAAGAACGGGAGAGTTAGGTACTTCTTTTCTGTCTCAATATCATAAAGCCCCTCATCCAGTAAAACTGTCCATATAAAAAGAACAGCCAGCAGGAATATGCATACGAAAAGGCCATAAAAGAATATAGCCTTCTGCAAGCCGAGGAGACCTCACTGGAAACCAGTCCTCCCTGCACCTTGACCTTAGACTTCCAGCTTCCAGAACTGTGAGAAAATATTTATCTGTTTAAGCAACCCAGGCCTTGGTATTCTGTTATAGAAGTCTTAGCAGATGGGTTCCACTTTAAGCTGTAGCATTTACTAAGTGTGAAAGTTGTTAAGACTGTTTCCTTAGATACTGCATGCTAGAAAATAAATACAGAGTGCTTTATGTAGTCACTTAGCTGATACAGTTGCCATTCAATAAATGTTTGCTTTTCATAAGCCTTAAAGGGGTCTATAATTTGTTTTAAGTGGAGCTGTGTCATTTTGGTTTTGTTACTTAATCAGATAATTCTGATGAAACATTTACCTATCAAAGCAGTGTCAAGGGAAAATTTTTTACCAACCTTACTGAAATACAGTTCATTTGTTGTGCAATTCACCTATTTAAAACTTGCAATTCAGTGTTTTTAACATTTGCACGTATATGTACAACTATCACTAGAGTCAATTTTTTAATGTTTTGATCACTGTGTAAAGAAAAACCAGGACTGGGGATTTAGCACAGTGGTTAGAGTGCTTGCCTTGTAAGCACAAGGCCCTGAGTGCAATCCGCAGCACCAAAAAAAGAAAAACCATAACCTTTACCCGTTTACTGTCTTCTTAATTTCTTATCTACTCCAATCCTGAACAACCACTAATATACTTTGTCTCTCTAGATTTTTCTAGTCTCAATATTTATATGAAAAAAGCCATATAATAAGTGATTCTTATAGCTTCAAGACCTACTGACTGCCTCTCTTATTTCTTGGAATATCTTTCTGTTCCCCTTACTCTCTTTTTAGTACTTCCATTATGTGGTTGTTGGTATGCTTAATAATGTCACACATTTCTCTAAAGTTCAGTTCATTTTTCTTCATTCTTTTTTGTCTTTCTTCATTGGCTTACATTTTCTGCTAACCTGTCTTTAAATTCTCTTCATTCTTCTTTCTGCCAGTCCAGATCTATGAGAGCTCTTCCAGTGAATTTTTAAAATTTCAGTTATACTTTTCAACTCTAGAATTTCTGTTTATTTCTTTTTTAATAATTCTTACCTCTTTATCACTACTCTTTAATGTGACATTGTCATAATAGCTCCTTTAATTATGCCCCCCTTTTTCTGTGAACATACTTATAAATGGCTATTTTATGTTTCTACTTTTTTTTCCCGCTTTATGGGTCACATTTGCCTAATTCTTTGGCTCTGTCATCATTTTTTGGTGAAAAATAGAATTCTTATATTGTGATCATTTTGTGGTACTGATCTCTCCTCCTCTAGAGTTTGTTATTTTCTAGTGACAATCCTAGCGTGGATTATTTTAGTGCAGCGTACATAGGAATAAGACTGGTTTTGAGCCTTTTTTTTTTTTTTTTTTTTTACCAGTGCCCACACTGAGGCTTAAACTGTTCTACACAGAAATCCAATCAAATTGTGACTCCTTCAGGCATAGTTTCTGAGTTCAGTGTTTGATTATCTTAGCCACTTTCTTGTTGTTGAGACACAATACCGACAACCTGCCAACATCAAGGAGAAAAGGTTTATTTTGGCTCACAATTTTTAGAGGTTTCAGTCCTTAGTCAGCTGACTCCAAGGCAGGGTGGCATGACAGAGGGATGTGGCAGAGGAAAAGCTGTTCATCTCCTTGCAGCCAGGAAAGAGAGTGAAGGGAAGAACTGGAGAGGCAGATAAACTCTTCCAGGCCACACCCTCAGTGACCCCATATCCTAATAGCAAGTTAGCTGTGAGCCCCCATAATGTAATCACTTCCCAAAAGCCCCACCTATGAGTGTATGAGGTTCTTGAGGGACATCTAGATACAAACTTCCTAGTGATTTACACACGTCCCTTTGTGCAAAATGCATTTAGTCCATTCTTAAGAGTTGCCCAAGTCCTAACAGTTTCAGCATTGCTGAAAAGTCCAAGTCCAAGGTCTCCTCTGGGATTTAACACATTCCTGCCAGCTTAAGCTGGTGGTACATGTATAACTGTCCCATCAGGCAGGCGACTTGTACCACTGGTGGTACAACTGGTCTAATCACTTTTACCAGTCTTTTTACTGATAAAAGTATATAAATGGACCAAATCTAATTAGTTGCTTAAATTTGAATAATTACTGTGTGACTATATTAATGCTATTCATACCAATTAAAAATGATTATAATACTATAATCAAATTTATTTCATTAAATTAAAAGAAATTCACTTATATTCATAAATTTCTTTAAAACATTTTATACATTAAAGGTGGCTGATTTATGCAGCATGCACAAAAAGTCATAATGCATTTGGCTTTTTTTGCAGCACCTGTTTTCAGATAAGTTCTGATAATATTCTCTACATCACTTATGTGCGTTTCTTGCCCATCCTAAATAAGCTTACATGAAGTGAATGTTTTTTTCAAGTAATTTGCACCTGTGGCATTTCTTTATGGGTTAATAATTAACATCTTCCTGTGAGGCTGACTCCCTGGTGGTACATGCATGACTGTCCCATTGGGCAGCTCCTGGTAGTTAGCTATTTGACATCAGATGATAGCATTCAAATCAGAGCCACCTGGCAATGAGACATATGAATTACGACCCCATCACAAGTGTGTTAATTCTCTACATTTTAACCGTAGAAATCTTCCATTTAACATGGAAATCTTACAAGTACCCCATTGCTGGTGTATATAATATGCATTTACAACTGTTGTACCACAAATTAGCTGTATTAAAACTTTCATACCATTTTAATGTATTATGAAAGTGTAATATGAATGATATCTGATCTGCTAAATCATCATAGAGCATCAGATAGCATAATCATCATATTGTAATATGATGATATCTGATCTACTAAATCAGCACTTTTTTTGCATTATTGTAATCAAAGACCCTCTAAGAGGTGGTGCAAGCTGCCTGATGGGACAGTCCTGTATGTACCACTGGTGGTTCAGGCCACCTAAAGGGACAGACATTCAAATCTGACCTGCCTGGCCGCAAGACATATGAATTATAGACCTGCCATGAATATGTTAAGGCAAACTTTTAGCTGTGAGCCCCTGTAAAAATCAAAAAGAAAGTTGAACACCGTTGACATACAATGTAAATGTTGACAACAAAGTAAATATTTCCATTCTTAAAGGGAGGCAGGGGACTAGAAACCAGTGGGACCAAAGCAAGACCAAAGTCCAGCAAGGCAAACAATAAGTCCTGTAATTCTGTGTCCAGCACCCGGGGAAGCTGTGGCAAGATGTAAACTCCGAAGGACTTGAGTGGCACTGCCCCTGTGGTTGCAGCTGTCATGGCTTCTCTCTTGGGCTGGCTTTGCTCTTTCCTTGCCACTTTCCTCAGATAGTCCATGCTCCTGGCTGCTTTACCCTCCTGGATTCTCCACTGCACTTTGGGCTTCATTCTCACAACTTTACACACTGCCAAGTGTAAAGGGGCACACTGCTTAGCTTTCCCTGCCTTATTCTGAAATCTATGTCGAAGCCACCCTGACCTCACAATTCTTGCATTCTGCATGCATGTGAAACCAGCACCATGTGGATGATGTCAAGATCTGCAGCCAGCTCAAAGAGTAGCCAGGCCCTCTTGAATCGTGGCTACAGAGGTCTCCCAAGTTGCTGAGTGGCTGAGCACTATGACCCACATCCTGGAGAACCACTTCCCTGTGCAGACCATTTGGCGCAGGGTGCCCTGAGGCCCTCTTCTCAAAGCAAAGTCTTTTACCTTTTTGAGCCTGCGAAGGGGGGAGTTTTACTGATTCCTGACATGTCCTGAAGCCATTTTTCCTACTGCAACCAAACTGTCTTCTACTCTATCTTTGTAGGCCTCAGCTTTACAGGAGCTTCTGTAACTTCACTCAGAACTTTAAATTACTCAACTGTGCAGTTTGCTCTTGATTCGCCATGTAGAACTGGGTAAAAGCCCCTATCAATGTCAGTGTCACAACCTGAATGTTGGGCTACCTTGACATTTCTTCCACCAAATTAGTCTGCTCATTTTAATCTTAGTCTCCCACAAAGTCTCGGGACACGAGCAGAATGTAGACGAATTTTCTGCCAAATCATAACACACATTGCCTAGAGTAAAACTACCTATGGAGTCCTTGTTCCCAAATGAAACCTCCTGAGTATGATCTTTACCAGCTGTACTACTCTCAGCATTTTGGTCTTCTGAGCTCTGACCAGAATCCTTCATCAGGCTCAGCTCACAACATTCAAGGGCTACTTCTCCATCCAACATCACTAGACCTTTCCAAACTCCTCCTGTGAACCAGTTCCAAAGGCTGCTGAACCACGTGATCAAGTATAGTCCCAACAACAACCCCAGTGCTCTGGTATCAAAATCTGTCTTAGTCACTTTCTCAGTGCTGGAATTCAATACCCAACACCAACCAACAAATTGAAGGTGAAACAGCATGGCAGAGGGGCATGACAGAGGAGAGCTGCTCACAACATGGTGGGCAGGAAACACAGAGTGTGAAGCTGGGGGTGGAGAGATCAGGGGTCACTGGAGGAATGGATTTAATATCAAATGTTTATATGATTAGATAAAGGATTCAAAAGGTGGGTTTACAGCAGCTGCCTGTGGAATCAGTAGAAGAATGCAAAATGTCCATCTGCGTACTGGAGAACCAGAGGATCCAGTTGAAGGTCAGAAGTCTGGAGCTCACTGCAGAGTCTGTATTGGAAAGCTACAGGTTGAAGAGTCTGTGCTGGAAGCCCAGAGGTGGACATCCAAACACAATGGTGAAGATCAGAGTTCCTCTGAAAAAGAAAGAAGAAATACTTCCTTCTTCATTCCCTTTTATCCCATCCAAGCTACAAGCCTATGGTCAGTGCCACCACATCCATGGTAGTTCTTCCCTTGTCAGTTTTTAGCCTGCGTGTCAAAAATCTACAGACATACCCAGAGCTTTACTAATCTGCTAGGCAGGTTGTTTTGTTTTGTTTTGTTTTCATCAAGTCCACAAATCACAGTTAACCATGACAGTCCACTCCTTGTCAGATTGACTGCCAGACAGACACATGTTCTTAAATCCTGCTTAATCTCCAAATACAATAGCAAGTTTATAATTACACATAACATGATGCAACTATCCTAAGTACAAATGAAGAAACAATAATTCCCTGCACAGGATAGAACAGTTTTTATTTGTATGATGTTTCGTCTTCCAGCATACCATAATTTAAACATTATAATGCAGGTTTAACAATATTTGAGAACCAACATTAAGTCTATCAACTTCATGTTACAAAGAAAGAAAAAAAAGATACTCTCTTAATATATATGTATATGTGTACAGGCATATTAACAAAATAGGGAAGAAATACGGCAATTATAATTCTCATTTCTGTAACTGGTTTTGTGGGTGTAGGTGGTATTTGTAACTGCCACCTTTTGTCCAGTCTCTATTCCCTTGGCCTTCAACAATCATCTTAGCAGGTCTTGGTTCTTTACCTGGTGGTGAAGAACTCTGGTCTTCACCAGCTGCACTACTCTCAGCATTCTCATCCTCTGAGCTCTGACCAGAATCCCCTTACCTTCATTCCGAAGGTTCTGGGGCATTTGTCATCCTACTTGGGATTTGGTTGTTGTAGTTTCCCATTGACTTAATAGCAGGACCTGGTAATACTAGGAGGTGCCCTTAGGAATCTCCTGCACTCCAAATATATTCTTCTTTCCCTCCATTATGGAGTAATAATTCAATTTCTCCTTGGTAGTCTGGATCAGTCACCTCTGCCAACACCATAACTGCCTTTTTAGCTTGTTTATTCAGAGGCATAAGGAGCCCTAAATGATTAGGGGGAAATCTTAGCTTCCAGTTCAGTGGAATCATTCTTGTATTTTCTGATACAAGTCTTCCCCCTCTGGAACTAAGACTTTTAAGCCAGCAGAGCATAAAGTTGCGGGAACAGGAAACAAAAATTTTGCTAGTGGACTGGAGAGCATCCAGGGCATATTGGCCAGCTCAGGTCACATGGTACCTAGTGTCCCATAGTTATGCATTCAGTTTCCACTAAGGCTCAATATCAGGCCAGGAGCTGTTTTTCAAAGGGAGAGGAGTTACCTGCAGATGATGTTAGAGCCTTGCTCCAGTAGGGACCTCCACTGTGATTCACCAAGGGGGCCTACCAGAGTATCCGAACATTTCTGTCTGCCACTGACCCCTCAAGTACCATTGGATCTGCAATGGTATAGCAGCCTAGACCTGTTTGCCTAGCAGCCTAAGCAAACCTAGACCTGTTGCAGAGCCTTCTCTTCTTGGCCCCACTCAAAACTGGCAGCTTTTCAAGTCACTGGTTAAATGGGCCAGAGTAACACACCTAAGAAGAATGTGTTGCCTCCAGAATCCAACTAGGCCTGTTAGATGTTGTGCCTCTTTTTTGGTTGTAGGGTGTTATGGCTTATACCTAGATGTACTCCCATGCCTCACACCTCGTGTTCTTTGAGAATTTGAATGTGTGGATTCTATGCACTGTATTGGCTTGCTGAATAGACAGCTTTATCCTATTGTTCCTATTGTTGTAAAATATATATATATATATATATATTGTGTGTGTGTGTGTGTGTGTGTGTGTGTGTGTGTGTGTGTGTGTGTGGTACTGGGGATCGAACTCAGGCCCTTGTGCTTGCAAGGCAAGCACTCTAATCACTGAGCTAAATCCCCAGCCCCTTGAGTGGAATATATTTTAAATTTATCCTTCCCAAGAAAAGTTGATTCTTAGAGCAGCTAAATAACTTGGATGATTAAATTCAGTGTCTAGTATATGTAGTGATATTCATAATTTTTATAGAGTGACAGTCCCGTGTTCTTCAGGAGCCATATAGCTTGTGCATTTAAAGCACTTAGCTATGGCATTGTATAATATAATAAATTTAGTTTCTAGGTTTTTTTTTACTTCAGAAATCTGGTGCCAGTCTGTCTTAATCAAATGACTTCAAGTGAAAATTAGTGTAGGAGTTGGGAGAAACCGAAGTGGCTTCCTGCTCTCTATACTAGTTCAGAAACAGGAGAAAGCACTGAGTATTGTCTGTGCCTGCTCTGTTTCCTTAACAAGGTTTTTCCTGTAATCTTGTTTACTGGGAAACCATAAAACATCATTCAGTCCATCCCTAACCATATTTTCCAGTGTAAGCTGGTGGGCTCTTGATATTTTAGTGTTGAATTTTTATAAATTGCCTCAACATGTACTCATGTACTTGAGCCTAAGGTGCCCCACCAGGTATCGAGGGGTATGGAGAACTGTGAGACTAAGTTATATTGGAAATTTCAAGACATAAATGCACCCTAGTTTAAATAACTTCAGGAGAAACAGAGAGTCCAGCAGATGTTGTCTGCTGTGATCTAGGACCTGAAGTTGGACAGGCTTTGGGGTGTAGGGAGAATTTCTAGTACCAAAGACCTGGAACATAAGAATATACACAGTGTCTCATGAGGTAGATTTTCTAGATTGAAAACTTTGTTAAGAGAATATATGATTAGAAAGATTAATTGTGGTGAACCTTGAATGTGAAACTAAGACTGTTTACTTTTTTTTTTTTTTTTGAGACCGGATGGTCTTGAATTCATGGGCTCAAGTGATCCTTCTGCTTCAGCCTCCTATGTAGCTGGCACTACAGCCATATGCAAGTGCCACACTTGGCTGACTCTTTTTTGTGATCAATTAGAAGGTATTAAAATTTTTTCAGCAGACGGATGTCATGGCTAGTGACTTTGTAGGGTGAATTGAAAACTATAGGACATAAAATCCAATTTTCTCTCATTTTCTTTTGCTTTAATGGAAGAGTATGAGTTATGTCTCAAATTAAAAGTTTTTTAAAGCCTACAGTTTATAACTGAGCACAAGCATCTCCATAAAGTCAAGCATATTGACGAGCACACAAATGCTCAAATAATTCATAAGTAACTAGGGTGTTAGGTAGTTTGGGCTTCCATGGAGTCAGACCAGCTTGAATTCTGATTTTGCCACTCAACTATCTTAAAATTGAACAAATTCTTACACCTTTCTAGTTTTTGCTCTTCATCTGTAGACGGGAGCTAGCAATAGTACCACCTTGAAGGTATGAACATTACATACTTGAACAATAATGCGTGTGGAGCCATAGCAACTGCCTGACAAATGATAAACATCTGTGATGAATACTTCTTCTGCCATTAATTGTTGATATTGTTAGCATTATCTTGTACTAATCAGTATTATATTGTTTCCATGGAACTATGTGTTCTGAATTTTGATCTTGTAATAAAGGAAAACTCTTCCCATCTGGTCCAAAGACCCTTTCTCTCCTTCCCCATTTATACCTGACTGGCTGTAGATTTGCATTTTCTCTGTGTTCTGCCTTGTCAATGAGGCCATACCAAAATCCAGGGCTGCCAGGTGCTACAGAGAAAGTACCACTTGCTGCCAGTTATAGGGAAGCTTTGGTTTTATAGAGTGCATGTAGTATTAGATGTTTTGTTTTGCTTTGTGTTTTTGGAGTTTTAGGGGCGGTGCTGGGGATTGAACTCAGGGCCTTGTACTTGCTAGGTAAGTACTCTATCACTGAGCTAAATCCACAACCCCTGTTTTTTTTTTTTTTAAAGACTGGTGGGTTTTGTTATGCTTTAAACTGTGGTGTTCGTTCATAAATTTAGATTTATCTTTACTTTTGTCAGGTTTAAACCATTTTTTCCATATCAGACGTCACAAGGATTTGAAGAAGATGAAGAGCATATCCACATACAACATTGGGCACTTACTGAAGGCCGTCTTAAAGTTACGTTGTTGGAATGCAGCAGGTATGTCCTTTTTTTTGTCATTACTACATTATGGAAAAGAAAGTATGGTGAAAAATGTATGTATGCAGTATTTGTGTTTATTCCCCTTTGTGTTAATTTATAGTATATTATTTATCTGTAAGTTCTTTAACTGTAAATTTAATAAAAGTAGTCATTTCCAGCTTATAAAGTTATGAACCATAGTTTAGAAAACACTCTAATGGAGGGAGCATTTATTCTACAGTAATTCCCAAACTTTTTAGGTGCATAAAAAACTTTGTCATATTTTTAACTTACTTTGACTATGGAGTTGTTTCTAGCAAAACAGTTTTGAGAATTATTATAATACCTAGGAAATTTATTTAACGAGACTTTGAACCCCCGTGGGTTCAGAAATAATCTTGCCTTACTTTCTTATTTCATTTTGCCCCCACCGTAGTCCAAGCTGTCTTCATATCTTGCTTGAGCTGCTTAACTACACTAGATTTCTTAAGTACTAACCCTCTAGTTCCCAGTATATAAGTCAGATGATCTTTTCCAAATACAAATCTAATTTGTCAGTCTGCTACTTAAAAGTTTTTAATAGTTTCACCACTGCTTTTAGGATGTGGACCCAACTACTCTCCTCTACTTACAAGTCTCTCATACTTTTGTTCTCACCATTGTGTGCCCAGCCTTTCACTCATACTACTTTAGCTTTATAGACCTTACTAAGAGAAGAGATTGACAAATTTTTTTCTCTAAAGGACCAGATAGCAAATATTTTAGGCTCTATGGTTTACATGATCTCTGTTGCAGTGCTCTGAACTCTACAGTATAGTGCAAAAGCAGTCATAGGCAATATGTAAAGAATGGGAGTGACTATGTGGTAGTAAACTTTATATATAAATTTCATAATTTTCATGTGTCATGAAGTATTCTTTTGATTTTCTTCCAATCATTTAAAAACGTAAAAACCACTGGTAGCCTACAGGCCATATAAAATAGGCAGTGGGTTAGATTTGGACCCACTAGTTTGTTTGCTATTCTCTGCTTAGTTAAAGTACCAAGTTCCTTATGTTGACTCTCACTGTTTTCCTGGCCTACCCCATTTTCTGTTTCTTGACCAACCTTTCCTGGTTCAGCTCAAAAGCTACCTCTTTGGGGCTGGGGATTTAGTTCAGTGGTTAGAGTGCTTGCTTAGCAAGCATAAGGCCCTGAGTTCTATCCTTGGCACCAAAAAAAAAAAAAAAAAAAACCTACCTCTTTAATTCATTTCCTAATCATTTCAAGTACAAATACACTGTATGCTACGTTTCTATTTGATACTTATTTGTACCACTTACTTATACTTACCATTTTTAATTTTTATTTCCAACCTATAATAAAAATAAGTAATTGGTTACCAACATTATATTTAAGTCCTGAGGTGACTCAGGATTGTACATCATTATCAGAAAGCCTAATTGATAAGGAATTCATTTATCAAAAATGACTAAGTGTGCTGTGTATTTTGTAAAAGAAACTGTAGTGTATAGTAAAATAGATTTATTAGGTCCTATGCTCAAATTTAGAAAAAAATTAGTTATTTTGCCTTAGTGATGCTGATAGGGTTAAAGATTGATT
The DNA here is from genome assembly GCA_004026905.1 of Hystrix cristata. Classification (NCBI taxonomy): domain Eukaryota; kingdom Metazoa; phylum Chordata; class Mammalia; order Rodentia; family Hystricidae; genus Hystrix; species Hystrix cristata. The sequence goes on from PVJO010005537.1 coordinate 14,645, forward strand.
AAATGGCCATTAGCTTGTAGCTATTTGACCACTAGCTTTGGTATTACCTTTGCTCGCTATTCTCTTACTTTACCTGTGATACTGCTCACTTAAAGCAATACTGTTTGATTTTTTATGTGTGTGTGGGTGACCACATCACTCGGTCAAAAAATAAAGACAAGTATTGTTTGAAAGTACGTAACTGATTTGAAGGTGAAAGAATGGAAAATAGCTTCTTTTATTAGTATGTTCTTATATTAGTTTTTACATTGGTCCCTTAGTATTATGAACTCACATTAGTCCTGTAAGTTTGGGTTGTGTATTCAATACCTTTATTGGGGTACACTTATCTCCTCTGGGCATTCGTGTTTTGCATCTCTTTTCTTTAGCTCCACTAGATTTTTATTCATGTCTTCTCTAGACTCACTGATCGTTTGTTTCATTAGGGGCACTATCTCATTATATTTTCTTTAAATTCACCAGGCACCTTATTGAACTGCTTTACCTTCATGAATAGCCTTTCAGACCTTTCTGCTGTGTAGCTTATGATTTCCTCCACCTCACTGCCTCCTGAACCGGTCTTGGGGGAGTTGGGAGCTTTTGAAGGCATTTTGTTGCCTTGTCTTTTTGTGTTTCTGTTTGTTTTTTGTGCTGGGGTTTACAGCTTCTTTGGCCCAGTGCCCAGTTCTTTATGAGTGAGCTGCAGGATTGTTTATGACCTCTAGGCAATACAGATATTGGCACTGAGAGAAAACCAACTGACAGCAATAACTATGACACCTTGTCTTTAGTGTTAAGGTCAGTGACCACAATGGCATCAAATATCAACTGGATACTGGCAGACCCTAAGAACCACTCACAAACTGCCCTTATCCAGAGCAGAGAGATCTATGATTTTAGTAAAGACACTTAGGCCCCCCAAATATTGACCTATAATAATTCAGACCACTAATTTCTGCTGGATGTAAGCAGCAGTGCAGGAGCTCAAGCATACCACTGGACTAAATGCCATCTCCCTCAGGTCCTCCCCTTCTGAAGATTACACCCACCAAACCTTGCCTCCCACCACAGTACACAGGCCCCATGATCTTCCTGCTCCACACTTAACCCGGGAGATCCCTATTTAGCTCTCACCCTCTCCAAGCCTGTCCCCCAGTGCTCTCTCTCATCCTGTCTCTGTGGTAGGTTAAACACTTCAGTCTTGGAGTGAAACTCTTTTCCTGGGTACTAGTCTCACCTTCAGTCAGGTCAGTCTTTTGGTTGTCACTTCTGCCGCCCTGTGTGGTAGAGAACCCAGGAGCAGAGCTGGCTTGGATTTGGTAATTTGGCCACTCTTGTCTTGCCTCCTCCCTAGATCTCTCCAGGCCTGGTCTGGCTGTGGCAGAGGGGATGGATATCAGGAGGCGGGAGTCCTCAGTTCCTCTGTGCTCCTGCTTCCCAGGGGCAGGGCACTCAGTTCCCTGGAGGTACATTATCTGAAGAACTTTGCAGGCACTGTCTTTATAAACCTGATCACATAAAAGTTACCCATATTATGGTACAATGCTTCTGTTTACATAGTTTAAGGATCACTTAACAGTGTGTATGAGAGAGAGAGTAAGTTACTATTCTCAACTCTTCTTAGCTTTTTTATCTTAACGTTGAAGATCGAATATTCTTTCCATATTCTTATTGAAAGTTTACATTATTGTTTTTCTTGTAAACCTTTTCCTTCATATAAAAACAACTCTCAGTTCAGGTAGATGTTAAGTTTATAGGATTCATATTAAAGAGGAGATGTCACTAAGCATCTCATTCGTTATCCTTTTTTAATATAAATTCATCTTATAAAGCTGATTTTCATTTCTGAAGCAGAGCAATACTAGAAAAAAATGTAAGACAAAAAGAAAAAAACAATGCTTACCAATTCACATTTTGCAAACAAAGATTTAAATCCCCTTGAGATTGTTTATTTTATTTTATTTTATTTTAAACCAAGAACATGTATTGGTACATTTTACATATAATGGTTACATTCATCACATTTATTTTGTACCTGTACATGATGCATCTTGGTTCTCACCCCTCTTCCCCACCCCTCCCCTCTGTTCCCTCCCTCCCTATTTACAGCAGGTTTATTCATAATTTTCCATATTTTCCCTTTCCCTTTTCCGTCATTTGTTGCCTTTCTGCTTTTCCCCTTCTTTCTTTCTAGTACTCCTCTCCCTTGAGATTGTTTTTAAAGTAACTACTTAGTGATATAAAAAGGTTTGAAACACACAGAATAGTCAGAATTTTTAAAAGAACATATACCAATTACATGAAAATGTTTCTGGCTTAATCTGCTAGAAGATAGTATAAGTAAAAGTCTTGAAGTCATAAGAATAGACAAGGACTTTCTGAACAGGACCCCGATTGCACACGAAATAGTACCAAAAATCAACAAATTGGATCATATCAAATTAAAAATCTGCACAGTAAAGGAAACTACTAAGAGAGTGAAGAGACAACCTATAGAATAGGTTTGTGTTGAGGAAAAAATTTTTCCAGAACTCAAAAAAAAAATCAGGATCCCCCCCCTTAAAATTAAAAGACCCAATCAAAAAAAAGGGCAACTGAAATGAATAGATTCTTCTCAGAAGGATGAGGAGTACAGATGGCCAATAAATACATGAAGAAAAGTTCAACATCTCTGGCCATTAGGAAGACTGTGATTCCATATTACTCCAGAAAGAATGACTATGATCAAGAAACCAGACAATAACAAATATTGGCAAGCCTGCAAGGAAAAAGAAATCCTCCTTTATTGTTAGTGGGAGTGTAAACTAACTGGTACAGCCACTGTGGAAATTAGTATAAAGATTCCTCAAAAAACTAAAGCTAGAAATTGCATTTGACTGAGCTATTCCCCTTCTAGGTACCTTCTGGAAAGAGTCAAAGACATCATATTACAGTGATATGCATACCCATGTTTATAGCAGCACAATTCATAATAGTTACATCTAGGAAGCAGCCTATATGCTCATTAGCAGATGAATGGATAAAGAAAATGTGGTATTTACACACAATGAAGAACTATTCTGCCATAAAGAAAGATAAATTTGAGGCATTTGTAAGAAAATGGATGCACCTTAAGACCATAATGTTAAATGAAATGAATCATACACAGAAGCTTAAATATCACATGGTTTCTTTTATATGAGAAACCAAGAATATAAATAGTAAAATAAAAGATACTAGAAAGTAGGGAGATAGATCTTTCGCAAATGGGAAGGGGATCAAAGATGGTGGGAGGGTTTGAAAAAAAGAATTAAGATGTGTTATGTACATGTACCAACTCCCCACAAGGAGTGTAATCATTATGTACTGCAAACATGTACCAGTAAAAAGCTGGAAAAAATTTTAAAATAAAATTAAGATGTTTCTGCAGACTGTTTTTATGTAAAGTTGTTTTTAACATTTAGGCATGCATACTCACATCTGTTTTGTTGAACTTTTAAAACAAGTCCAAGTTGCTATAATGTCATATGGATCTATCATGGTTGTAGCTTTGGCCTAATGTCTTTAATAACTGTTTATTTCCTTTTTTTTTTGAGACAGGGTCTCACTGTGAGGTCCAGGCTGGCCTCAAACTCATTACATAGCCCAGGCTGACCTTGAACTTGCAGTAATCCTCCTGCCTCAGCTTCCCGAGTACTGGGATTACAAATGTGCACCACCACACCCTGCCAATGTTTATTTCTTAAGCTTTTTAGAACTCGACCTTGAATCAAGTAAAAAGAATATACCTTTACTAACTTCTTCCCCATTTCCATGATCTTCCACAAATCACTATGGTTCTCTGGTTTTCAGTTTTTAAACTGTTCATCTTGAAATACTTAGAAGTTTTGTGTGAAGACTTTTAAAATTTTATCTTGAAGTAATTTCAGACTTACAGAAAAGTCTGTGTGAAGATTTTTATTGAATTTATCTGTTTTAAGATTTTTTTTTTTATTTTAAACCAAGAACATGTATTGATACATTCTACATACAATGGTCACATTCATTACATTTATTCTGTACCTATACATGATACATCTTGGTTCTCCCCCCTCTCCCCCGCCCCTCCCCTCCCCTCCCTCCCTCCCTATTTACAGCAGGTTTATTCATCATTTTCCATATTTTCCCTTTCCCCTCTCTTTCCCCTGTTGCCTTTCTGCTTTTCCCCGTCTTTCTTTCTAGTACTCCTCTCCTCTGCACACCATCCTCCTTTTATATAATATCTATTACACCTCTTTGTTCTTATTTACAGTTACGGTTTCTCATATTAGAGAAACAATTCGATGTGTGCTCATAAGTGTCCAATTTATTTCACTTAAGAGTATGTTCTCAAGAAACATCCATTTATACATGAATGACTCCATGTTTTAAGATTTTGAATGAGTTTTGCCAATGAGGGAACAAATTAGGAACATTAATGGTTAAAACTGTTTCGGAGTTGTGTAACTGAAAGCTCTATGCTTTGGAAGGCAGCGTAAAGTACAAATAATACAGGCTCTTGAGTTGCAGAAAGCACTGAGTTCATGGCCTCCCCTTGTGCTCTTACTCTTGTGCCATGGTGTAATATTCACATCTGTAAAATGGGCACGAGTGGTATCTTGCTGGTAATTGTGATCAGAGATAGGAAACTAAGCCAGACTGCCTACCACATAGTAAGCCTACACTAGATAGCTTCTATTATTGTATCTTTAAAAAATCTTTAAGCAAAACTGGGGGTTTTCTTCATGTTGGGTTGTGATAATTTGAATTTTGTTAATTTTAAAAGGATCTGATAATGTAAAGGGAGGCTCATTTCTAATTATCTGAAATATAGTTTTCAATTTCCTAGGCTTGGAAGTTGAAAAGCAATTTTGTTTGTAAAAATTGGTTCTGACACTTTGCTTTTGTCAATTATTTTTTAGAAAGCAATCATTCTGAGTTGTTGCATGTTGTTTTTGAGTTGACTAAAACTGGTTTTTAAATCACAGATGAGCTCAATTGCTATATTTGTAGTATTGCTAATAAGAGGCTATATTATTTCATCTTATGTGTTATAGTCATATTCTCAAGATTATTACTTTTTATAATTCGTCTTCTATCTTAAGGATTTGAGGTACTTTGCCCATGTGTGAATAGACGATAAATTAGATGAAAAAAAAATCATATAAAGAAGAAAAGATCATTCTGGAAGCAATAAAGGAAACTTGATTACTTAAGTCTTACTGTTTTAAAAAATATTTTTATTTTTAAATTTTTTGAACATAATTGTGTTTATCTGGTACAACACCTTTTGAACTATGTCTACCTTGTGATATGGTTAAGCTGCCTCTGTGTACTCATGATCCATCTTTTTTTGTTTGTTAGTTTGTTTTTTGAGGACTTTATTATTTTCTACTATCACGAGCTCTTAGATATTTTATCTTACCTCTACCACAATCCTAGAATCAACTGTTTTTCCAAAGAGCCCAGGATCCTTTTAACAGAAAATGGTCTTAGAGACCAAGATTTGGGTGTTGGTGTGTTTATTGCTGCTTCACGTACTGTATTTATAGATCCCTTCAGCAGGCAGTTAGTCATGTGAATATGTACATACATAAAACACATATGCATATGAATAATTTAGAAGTCATAAGTTCACTTGATGTTTCCAGTTCCAACATATCCTCATAGGGAGTTGTTCCTTGCCTTGGTTCTGACCTCATTTTGTATTTCAGGGCTCTCAGCAACATCATTTGCTCAGTTCAGTAACACATCTCAAATAGTTTCATACTTGTTTTTTCTATGTAAATACAAAAAGCATACTTAATAGGAAGAAGTTCAAGATTCACTTACAAATCTTCTGACCCTTCCCAAGATTGGAGGGCATGTGGTCAAGTATTGTGTTCATAAATTAGCTCTGCTGGTTTTGCACTCTGTCTTCTGGTACTTGAAACCCCTAAAGCTTGAGGTTTCTGCTGCCCGAACTGCACTATTCTACAGCCTTCACCTTGAGCTAGCCTCAGGTTAGACATGCTATTAGACCAGAAAACCACAAGCTAGCAGTTAGTGCTCCTCACAGATGCAGTTTTTCCAGATTGAATATTAATCTCAGCTTATGCTTCTGTCTGCTTTTAGGAGGTTTTTGTTGTTTTTAAACTATGTTTTTAAAAATTGTTTTATCTAGTTTATATCATTGCAGTTTGTGGAAGAGTTTGAGTGAATACTGTTACCTGAAGTACCAGTCACCTGGTTTTGATGGATGTGTTTTGCTTTTGTTTTCCTACTCACTTGGTGTGGTTTGGGGTATTTGGAGAGATTTAAACCATGCCTTTACCCCAACATCCTTCTAGAATCTTAAGTTAATTATGAGATTAAATTCTTTTTTAATGATATCTATCACCTGCCTTATTTCACATATTAGGTAAAGAATTTTCAAGATGAAATTTTGATAGAAGGGAAAAATACAATTCTTTAAATAGCATTATGTCCATATTTATAGTGAAATAGTCTTACGGAAAGCTGTTAATATTATGAACTTCTCAAATTCATTTATAAGAGGAAGTGGTCTAGGTGTTAAAACCACAAAATATCTCTAGTTTGCCTTTGTGAATCTTCCATTTATTTTAGTCTGATTACATTTATTTGATCTTTTTGGTCCAAGAGGTAACTTTAAATTTTTTTCTGAAGCAGATGAGCCTAAATAATAACATTTGTCTTTTTATGAGTAGTTGGCATATCTCTCCTTTTATTTTAATATTTGACATTTCATTTTCCTTTTAAAAGGAGATAAACCTAAAGATATTTGGGGAGCATGACACCAGAAATAATTCTGTTGTTATTAGTAGGATTTATTTATTCACTACAATATATAGCCATAATAGCAGGCCCTTTACATTTATTATTTCCAGCTCAGAATATCTTTACAAGACTAATATTATTATATCTAATTCATAAATAAACTGAGAGCTGTAAGTTACTCACAGAAGACCTCATAACTGGAATTTGGATCTAGGTTTGATCCCAACATGTTTTTTTTCTTTAAAATTTTAGTTTTTTTGAGACAGGGTCTTACTGTGTAGTCCAGGCTGATCTTGAACTCACTGTGTGATCCAGGCTGGTCTCAAACTCATGACAATCCTCCTGTCTTTACTCCCCAGTGCTGGGATTACAGGCATGTGCCACTACACCTGGCTTGATCCCAACATTTCTTACCTTTCCTGTTGCCTTCCACTTCTCTTTAACTTACTGAAAAATTATTTTTGTCCTGAAAATTTATATTATGTTAGAAAAATACAAGTTTTGCAAATTTTTTTCCTTTCATGGGGCAGATTATTATTTTAAAAATGAGTTACCTTTCAAGAAGTTCTTGGTATTTGAAAAAATGTATATTAATAATGAAGTACATTTAGATGAAGGCTGAAGGTCTCTTGCTTCTTCAAGGGAGAGAGGAGAAAATTAGCTCAAACAAGAGAGACATTTAAATTTACGTACAGGAAAAATTCCACTCAAAGTGAATGCTGTTAAAAACTGAAAGGAATTACTTGGAGTTGTTGCTGATTGTTATTTCCTGAGGTCTTTAAAGCAGTATAATTCTGTGTGGATTTAGACATGTCTCTACCACATGAACCACTTTCCTGTAGAGGTCCTGAGACTGTGTTAGCTTATTAGCCATTTAAGTTCTCTTATGCAGTTAAAAAAAAAATTGAGTGATATTTTCTTTAGTGTGGTGTAAAGAATCTTCCTAATAATCACTTTTGAGTAGATGCAGACTATTAGAAGACTCCCAATGTAATTAATCTGTCCTGTGTTTGTGTGGGTTGTCTTTTCTTCGTCATCCTCTCTTCCCTAATGTTAGTGAAATCTTTATTTTATATACCTCCACCCTATTTCATGTAGCAAAATATAGCCATGTTAATTCTGATGCCTGAATTTTAAGAATTTAAGAAAAATAGAAAGCCAACTGACATAAAATCTAAGCTGTTTCAAAATGCCGGACTCCAAATTTTTAAAGTTATATTGACAAACATCTATTCATATTTAATAGCTCCCACAAAAATGTAAAATCAGGAAATAAGAATTCATAAAACAATATTTATGTCTTTGAATTTTCCATTTCTTCATATCTTTTTGTCTTTAACCAGTGTTTTTAGTTTTTTTTTTTTTTAATAAGGTTTATGATTTTGACCAAAAGATATCTGCTGTTTTTTCTTTCTAGGTCAAAATTTCAGCTCATTCGTCTTAATTTACGTGGTCCAGACTTTTTATTCATTTGCTGTGTGATGTTTGGCATATTAGTCACCCTCTTTGAGATCGGCTAAGTTATAAATTAGGAGTAATAACATCATCTACTTCACAGAATAATTGTGAAAAATTAGTTGAATGATAGATGTAAATCTCTTAGAACTACCCATACAGTAAATGTGAACAACTACTGCTACTTCTACCACCACCACTACTACTGCGAGCTACTCTGCTACCATCAGTAGTGAAAACATTTTGCCCATGTACTATGGCAGCAGTCCCCAACTTGTTTTAGCACCAGGAACCACAAGACAGTTTTGTGGAAGACAGTTTTTCCCTAGGGTGGGGGAGACAAGTTGCAGAATGATTCGAATACATTACATTTATTGTCCACTCTATTTCTATCATTATTACTTTGTAAGGTATAATGAAATAATTATACAACTCACCATAATATAAAATCAGTCAGAGCTCTGAGCTTGTTTTCCTACAGCTAGACAGCTCCTTCTGGGGGTGATGGAAGATAGTGACACACTAAGTGTGTTGCTTATGTCCAGTCTGCTCTGTAAGCTTGTTTTGGTTGCTGTCACTGCAGAAAACCCTGGCTCACAGAGATAGGATGTTGGAAGGAGGCTTTTCAGTGCTTTTGTGGCAGTCTAAGGGTATCATCACAGGACTTTAATCCAGAATGTATGGAGATTTGAAGTTGTTTTAAGGCCACTAGCATTTGCAATTTCAAGCAGTTGATCATCTTTTAGCATGGATAAAGTCAATTCACCTGATTTATTCACAGATTTAGTCACAGACTTATCCCAGACCCATCCGTTTCCAATTTAGGCATCTCCTATGGTCAGGAAGTAATGCTCATAGTCTTTTGAAAGCTGAGATAGGTGATCATGCACCAAGTGGGAGAAAGAAGGCCCTTGCTCTGTCTCTTTCTAAATCTCTGCTCATATTTGAAACATGTCAGAAATCCTAAAGTTCACCCCTTGCCTCCGTAATTCTGCGTTGCCTTTCAGTATAGCCACTTTATCTGCCAACTTGAGTGCAGTTGTCATTCTCCCCTGAAGTGACAGATTGAGTTCATTGAGCAGGTTGACACTCAACTCTTTTTTTTTTGGGGGGGGGGATTTGCTGGGGATTGAATTCAAAATTTTTGGCTCTCAACTCTTTGGGGGAGTGGGGAAGATTGAGCAGGTTGAATATGTCACATGAGTAAGCAAGTTTATGACCCTTTCTGTGTCACTGAAATGTACTGTCCATGATGATTGTTTTTCTAGAAGAAATCTCTGGAGCAGCTCTTGTAATTCAGAAACTCTGGCCAGTGATCTACCTTTAGAAAGCCATCTCATTTCTGTGTATAAGTGAAGACGTGTGCTCTGCATCCATTTTCTCACAGAGCTGTGTGAAAAGATGTGCCTTAAGGGCATGTACTTAAACGTGGTTGATAATTTTAATCACATCCTGCAAAAACATTGTTAAGTTCAGGTGACATTTTTTGGCTAGCCAGCATTTCTCTGTGGATCACATAGTGTGGAGACTCACATTCAGAAACAACCTCTGATCCAAGTAGTAAAACTGAAAATCATCTGGTCGCAGCAGCCACTCTATCCCTGCATATACCAACACAAAATGACCAATTTTCCTGATATATAATCATGCAGAAACTTGAATAGTTCTGTAGCAGTGGTGTTGGTTGGCAACAAATTTGCACATAACATATCCTCATACACATCCTCCTGAAAAACATACTGTATAATAACAAGCATTTTTGCCTTGTTACCAACATCAGAAGCCTCATCAACCTGGATTACATACCACAGTGACTCAGTAATCCTAACAATCATGCCTTAATATCTTGTTATTTCATCAATTTGTCTAGTTACAGTGCTAGCCAAAGAGGCATACATACCACCTTTTGAACTGCAGCCTCTCTGAAAGTTTATATAACAGATGTCCTTATTATCAGGCAGGATCAACTCTTCAGTAGTAAGGGGCTTCTTAGTTTTAGCAATATTATTAGCCATAAGAAGGATACTCTCAGGACGGACACATTTGATGAAGCAGTGACCTTCAATAACTGGCTTCTGTTCTGTGTGTTCATGTTTTTTCTTTTGAAAAACTCCAGAGGTTTGTTTTATTTTTTAAAGCGAAATGCTTGATCTCCTTGTAATAAAGTAGTTTTGAAGGTTTCATGGCTTCATTGCCACGTATACAAAATAGGCTTAGAGAATGTGAATCATCTGTTGCAGTGAACTCATAATTTAAGTAAGACTGTCATTATTTTCTTTTAAATGCAGCTTTCTTTTTGTTGGCAGTTTTAGAGTCTTACATTATCTCATCATTAGGTTTTCTCCCCTTTTCAAAAAAATTCTCCAGTCATGTTCATTTTTTACTCATTTTGGCAAGGATTAGCTTCTGGGCTTCCCAGAACTGAGACCAGTGCATAGTGTACAAAGAAGATGTGGACAGAAGTGGTAAATAAAGTAATGGTCAGCCCATGTGTGAACTAAAGTAAATGTCCAGTTCTGACTTAAAGTTTGCCACTAGATGCATTAGTATAACTGAAGTACATCAACTCACTTGTGACACTATAAAACCTCTTACTAGATTCAGCTTGTCACTTGCCACTCGCTGTTAGTAATTGATCATCTCTATGCAGTGAAACCTTGCTGTTAATACTAATCCGTGTTTGCACCCCCTCCCCAGTGCTAGTAACACCCCTTCAGCTCCTCCTCAGCTTATCAGATTTTCATAAGGAGCCTAGAACCCAGATCATTCATGTGTACAGTTCACAATAAGGTTTGCTCTCTTATAAGAATCTAATGCTAGTGCTGATCTGATAGAATGCAGAGCTCAGGCAGTAATGCAAGAGATGGAGACCAGCTGTAAATGTAGATGAATCTTTGCTCGCTTGCTCACTTTCTGCTGTGCAGCCAGGTTCCTAACAGACCATGGTCCAGAACTGGTCTTTTGCTCCAGGTTAAGAGGTCCCCTGTTCTATGGTAAATACAAAAAAACGTGAAGTCCAGTGCCTGCTCTCTAGAAATTTAAAATGTAGTTGAGGCCAACAAACAATAGCAAATGCTGAAGCATAGAAGGGTCTCTGATTTGAATTGAGGCTTAGGTAATATAATACAAAAATTTAATACAAAGAAAAGTACTTTTTTAGTTGAGGCTGCTGTGGATGTGACATAAGCATAGTAGATGTTGGGTAATTGGAAAAGGAGCCAGCAAGATAAAAATGAGAATTGTGAAGTATTTTCAAGGACCTTGCTGAAGTGGAAATGTGTCATGTGAAAAATTAGGGCCAAATTTGCGGCAAAGATGTAAAGATTTTAACTGGAAAAATATTGAGGTAGTATTAAACAGCTGCTTTCAGAAGATTATTTTAGAGTATTTCATAGAAATTGAAGAAGCTCTAGAGACATTAACAGGTATGAGAATGAGGAGGTAAATGCTTGGAAGAAATCTGTAGGAGGAACAGGGAGGGACAGGTAGGATGACTTGGACAAGATTTAATGAATACTGACTCTATAGATGGGTACAGGCAAGGGAGGCCAAGGAAACATTGACACTGATTTAGTCTGTAAATGTTATTTTCTAGATTTTGAAGGTATATATAAAGAGCAGAACGTAGCTTCTACCTTCCAGGACTAGTTTGGGAAACAGATGCATTTGTTTCAGATGCAAATGAATCTGATTTAATGTATAAAAAGTAAAAGTGCCTGGTTACATTTCTCTGTAGGAGTGTTTTACAGATTTCTGGCCTTTTAGAGATGGGGTAGGGGAAAGATGAGGCTTGGAGAGTTGATTTGGAAGTCATTGTCACAGACAGGAGAGTTGAGTCCTGTGGAAGGATGTTAAAAGTGGGATGTTGGTGGGAAGACTGTTGAAAAGAAGGGAACGTGTATAGGTCAGCCAGCCTTGACTATTTTAACAGTAGATGAGTTGATATGTAACCCCCTTCAGGTACAAGGTTTTCATTTCAAATTAAGTTTAACACCAGAAGAAAAAAAGGATTTTGTCCCCCACCCTCTTTTTAATGGTACTGTGGAATGAATGTAGGGCCTTCTTGATATAGGAATAGGGCATGGCCTGACCTGGCTGGGAAGATGAACATGACCTTGGGGAGTGGCTTTGACCTGATGTCAGCCTGGGGCGCGAAATTCCAATCACCCCTCTTCTCACAGGATCCAGAAACTCTCATGAGAACAGAATCCAGATAAATATGAATGGCACCACAAGTTCACTCTCTTGCCTCTCTTGCCTCTCTCACCCGCGCTCTCCCTTCTGCCTTGCGCGCTTGCCCCCTGCTCCCTAGTCTCCTAGGCCTTTTCAGATTCCTAACTGCAGCATCAGCTAGTTATTTTACCCACCTGGCCAAACCAGTCTCCCTTTTGTTACTTAAATAAACTTTCCCAATGCCCTAAAATTTGCTCCTGCAATTCATTGCCTGCACGAATAAAGAACCTGGAGATATATTTTCTGAATCCCCCTTCCCATCCGACAACATTCTCACTGAGTTATATCCCTACCCTTTTTTTAACTTTTTTGTCTTGAGACAGTATCTTGCTGAGTTGCCTAGTTGCCCAGGCTGGACTCAAACTTGTGATCCTCCATTCAGCCTCCTAGGGGACATGCACTCCCACACCTGCCTTTTTTTCCATGTATGATTGTAAAAACACTTTCTTAAGTAGGGGAGCATTGGGAATTATTTTCCTTTTTTCTGTGTTTTGGTCTTGAGTCAGGTAAATTCTCTTTCTTGTTCCTTGGTTTTTGTTTGTTTCTTTTTGTTTTTGATTTTGTGTTTTTCGAGACAAGGTCTTGCTATATAGCCCAGGCTGCCTTTGAACTCACAGCAGTCCTCCTGACTCAGCCTCCCAAGTGGTGGGTCCTTGTTTCTTGATAGATCTTGTTTGTATTTATGTTTAACATAAGGTTTCCTAATACCTTTTCATTTAAAAAATATTTTGACCTCTATAAGGAACTTTCACAGAGTTAATAGCTCTTTCAACGGAGGGGTCTAAAGGTAATTTGCTTTACTTTTTGTTGTTTGGTAGTACTGACTCCTCCTCAGCCTTTTGGAAGTAGTAGTAGGAATTTATTTATACTTACTTCTTGCTTCTTCAGTATATGTTCATTGTTTACGTTGTTCAAAATGTGGATTAGCCAGGGGTTGACTAGGTTCTAGAGATTATATAATTTGAATGGAAAGTGTTTACTTGAGATTGAACTATGAGAACATAGATGTATGTGTAGAATGAAAATTTATCCTTTGTTTAAAGGTGGAGCTTATAGTTTGTTTTAAGCTGAAGCAGTTGTCCAAATTCATGTAACTAACTGGGTAGTATTAGTATTTCCAGAGGGAATTCTCTTCTGTCATTTTTGTCAGAAATGTCTGTGTTTTCAAATCTCAAGAGCTATCAGTTGAAAAACCAGGAAAATGAGGAAAAACACTATTATAATTCTCCTGAGAATTAAAGCTTATATGAATATAGTCATTATTGGTCAAAAGAATCACTAATGTTTTCAAAACCAAGCACAAGAAACCATAGCATAAGGAATTATGTCCCAGGAACTAGATGTGGAGCTTGTGGGAGAAAAGAGCTTATGGCAAGAAGGATATTCAGCTCAGGTTTCTCCTCTTCTTATAAAATCACAAACCCATTGGAATAGTGCCCCACTGTTTTAGCCTAGTTAACAGTAATTACTTGCCAAAAGACCCACCTCCATATACCAAGGTGGTTTAAGTTTCCATTCTTTTAATACTTCACAAAGGGTATTAAATTTCAGCATGAGTTTTGGTGGGGACATTGAATGCAGAGCAGTAGAGAAATTAACTTTTATAGGAAAAATTGGTATTACTTTCGTTATTAGAGTGTAATAAGGCTTGCTAGTGTTTTTCAGTATTTGAATATTCACTAAAGAATGAAATGGAGTGCAAAGAAAAGATGTGAATTTTGTTTTGTAGTGCTGTGATGAGAATCAGAAACCGATCTAAAATCAATTAGTAAAAACAGTATACACTTAGAAAGCAAAATCATTCTAAAGAGCCAGATGATTTTTTTTTTTTTTTTTTTTTTGGTGCCAGGGATCTAACTAAGGGACTTGGTTCTTGCTAGGCAAGCACTCTAACCACCAGACAAAATATTTTCATCATTGAAAAACAAAATAAACTTATCTGAAGCAGTGTGTTTCCCGCCACACAACCTGAAGATGTTTTTGATGATACAGGTTGAGCATCCCAAATCTGAAAGTCCAAAATGCTCTAAAAACCAAATTTGTGTTTAGACTTGGCAATTATGAAATTTTCTTAGTCTATTTTCTGTTGCTGTAGCAGAATACCTGAGCATAGATGATTAAAGCCAGTTATTTGTAAATATTCCAGAATCTGAAAAACAATCTGAAATCTGAAATTTTTCTGGTCCCAAGCATTTTAGATAACAGATACTTAGCTTATAATAATTGGACCGGTCATTATCAATGCAAAAAAAAAATCAATTTTAAGGGATATTTGCATCCTCCACAAAAAATCAAGACTTTTGGATAGGAAAAGTAATGCTTTTTGTGCTTTAAATGCTCATTCTTTCTTAAGAATGACAAATATTAAATATTATATTGTCTTTTAACATTTGTACTGATTTTTATTTTTTTATTGTGCCTCAAATGCCTGTTGTCAGGTAAAGATCATTTTTACATCTTACTGAAATACATAATCTCGTCACAATATTATATTGATTCATAATAGTAAACCAAACTTTTTTTATCATCTTTTTAGTGTATCTTTGGAACTTATTATGACCCTATAATATGATTGTTTATTGTTACTGTCACATTTGTTTTATGCAGCTCACTCATTTAAAGTGTGCAGTTCACTGTTTTTTATTATGTTTACAGGGTTAGCAACCATCATCACAGTCTAACTGTAGAATATTTTCATGTCTCTCAAAGAAATCCCATACCAATTAGCTGTCAATCCCATTCTGTAGTTCTTCCAACCTTGAGTAACCAGTTGTGAGAAAACAAAATTATGACAAACATATGGATCCACTTGGCATTTATTTTAAATTCATGATTCAGTATAGTATGCATTCTACAAAATTGCTTCCACTGGGAAGTAGGAGAACATGAGTTTTGTAAGTCAAGAACAAGGAAACAGATTAGTAGGGGGGAAAGCGTATTGGTTATTTTCAGGTTACTTTTTTGTGAAGGTTAAAGCAAAGGGGACTTCTTTCTTATTACACTTACTCAGGTAGACTAAAGGTCTGTTCATTTTCATGAGGATTTAACAAGCAGTATAAAAAGTATGAAATAACTTGTGACTTTAGAGAGAAATTTAGAGAATTCTGCTTTCTCATTCCTTGCTCTGGAGCACTAATTACTGTCAGGAATTGGAACCCTTGCTGGTACACAGCTTTTTCTGCATGTCAGCAAAGGCCCTCAGGTAGTTTACTCTTTGAACAGATGGTGGCAGCAGAGCTTTATCAATGAAAAATCTGGTTATTCTTAACTTGGTATTTTTAAATTATAAATCTTCTTACTGTATTTGTCTTGCCTCCTTTTGATAACAGGTTGTTAAGCACGAAGTTCAAAGTTCATTTTGAGACTCTTTAAGAATTAATTAAATTTAGGAATTTTCCCCTCATGGGTTTTTTCGGACTTTTCAGTGTATGGTGGCAGTTTGTGATGTGTGGACCTGATTTGTTTGAAATCTCCAAATTTAGGGCACAGCTTTCTCAAATTTATTTAATGTATTTTACCTACTTTTCTTTCATTATCTCATTTTTACCCATGATCTTCATGTAGAGATAAAGTAATATAGTAACAATTGATTAATGCTGGAGTTATTCTCAAGCTTATTTTCGAATTGCCAGATTACAGTCTGATTCTGAGAATAGGTGATATAGAAGTTGAACACATGGGTAACCTTTTGTTTCTTCAGTAGCAAAAACTTTTTTATCATCTCAGAATTAGACTTCCCATATCGCTTTTAGAACTTTATATTAAACAATAAAAGCTGGGTGTGATGGTGCATACCTGTAATCCCAGCTCATGGCAGATGCAGGAGGATCACCATGAGTTTGAGTCCAGCCTAGGCCACATAGCGAGTTGAAGCCCAGCCTGAACTACATAGCAAAACTCTGCCTCAAAATACCAAAAAGAAAACAAACAAACAAACAAAAACAATAAAATTAGGCAATGCCATTATTCCTTAACAATTATTTTCAAAATAATAGGAATAACAAATATTTATTGAGCACTTACTGTTTGCTAAACACTATGTGCTAAGCACTATGTACATTGTCTTTTACTCTCATACCATCTCTCAGAGGTAAGTAACGTTTTTTCCTAGAATTTTCCAGAGGAAGAGGGAGGTAGGTTTAAAGAAATTAAACAGTTTGCCTAGGGTCTCATTAGGAAATTTGGATGTGTTGGGGCGGCAGTTATACCGTATTTCTCTGTGTTTAATTTTTACAGAAATAATACTATATGTATCACTCTGCAGCTTTTAAAATTTTTTTTTAGATTTGACAGTCTGTTTTGAAAAATCTCTAGCTCTTGCTTACTATATAAAGAGATTTGGTCAATTTCTTTACCTCACTAGTATATACTATTTTCAGTTTATTTGACTTCCTTGCTGAAAACAGCCTGTCCTATAATCTCCACTAATCTTAGCTTTACTTGCTTTTTCCACTAGAGGGTGTACCAAATGTTTGTTTTAATTCTTTCTGTTCCTAAAACCATAATAACAATGGAATAATGTATTACTTCTTATACTAATTATCAGAAGGAAAAAAATTAATGTATATAACAAGTATAATGCTCTCCCTGTTTTGTTTTTATGCTACAGGTTACTCATTTTTGGATCCTATGACAGAGAAGCAAATATTCATTGTACGCTTGAGTTGAGCAGTGGTGTTTGGGAAGAAAAACAAAGGAGTTCTATTAAGACGGTAAAACAGATTTACATAGTTTTACATCTGTATAATACCTTTTGTAGATAGGGAGGGAGGAGGAGGTGAGGGGAGGGGAATGGGAAAAAAAGCAACAAGATATGTCATGTACAGGTACAAATCCCCTATTATGAATGTTATCACTATGTACATCTAAAATGCACCATTAAAATAAAATTTAAAAACATTTTTTAAAAATTTTAAAAAGGGGAAGAATATATATTTTATTCTGTAAGCATGCTTTTATTAATACGTCTGTGTTCCTAGAGTTATTTTTGCTCATGAGTTATGAACAGATCTTACTTGTCCTGTTGATAGTACAACATTGGTAATAAAATAAACTACATGAAACTAATTAATATTTGGAATGTCTACATAAGAAACAAAGTCTGACAAGTTTTCCTTCCAGAACTTCACATGTGCTTGCTTCGGCAGCACATATACTTCCAGAACTTCACAAGTGTAGTTATGGGATTAGAAGGAAATAATTTTTACTAAGCACCTTAAAAGGCTTGTGAATCCAGAGCACTCATTCATTCAGAAGATATTTTAGGAGCATTTACTTTGTGCTAGGCAGAGTTTTAGAAGCTGGAAAAACAGTTCAAGACGAGACCATATTCCTTATCACTAACGTGGGAAAGATGTGTGGTAGGATAAGAGGGAGGCAGTTCACTACACATTATAGGATAGAGAGAATGTAGCAGTAAACTAGTAAACCAAAAAAGTGAACAGGGTATTTCCAGGGATTGACAAATACTGTGAAGAAAACAGGATTATGACAAAATAGGCTCTTTGGATCTAGTGATAACAGGGAAGGCCTCTAAAGAAATGACATTGGGTAGGCTCACCAGGCAAAGTACAGGGTGTTAAATTTGAATCTCTTCTAAATGGTAATTTTTTAGTATGAATATGTTCTTATTATTTTAGGGCAGTAGGGAGTTACAGGCAACTATGAAGTATTTTTATGAATTCACCCTCAACTTTTAAATTAATTTCAGTTTCTCTGTGTAATAACTGATGTGAATATCTTCACATAAAATTTGGGCAGTGTGAAGTTCTCTTGGAATAAACAGAAATTTTGATCAGAGTGGGGAGTAGGGAGAAATAAAACTAGAAAGGGAAGACACGAGCTGTTGAAGATTTTGAACATGATAACATGATCAAAACAGAAGTTTTAAGGAAGGTTTCCTTTTTCCTGGTAGCTGTTCTTGCCCCAACTTTCTTTTAAATTACATCTCAAGAAATCTGAAGCACCACCCCAGAGGAATAAAATAACAAGTTTTAGAGTTTGTGCTAAAATGCATAATTACATGAAGACACATTATTGTTTTGTCTAGGTATTTTTGATATTAGTTTCAATTGGTCGTGACTTGCCATTGCTGTTGGCATTTTCAGTTCCTTTTATTACATTTGTAAAAGTATGAGATTAGACAACTTTAATATTTTATAGCTAAGATTAGTAAGACCTTAATCTTGAATCATTATTTTAAATCTTAGCATGAGTCATAAGTAATTTTCAAGAAAATTCCAGGTTACTAATTATATCTGGTGTTGAAAATGTCAACAGTCAATATCTACAGGCATTAAATTACATATGTAATAACTTTAGGGAGAATTAGTGTGTTTTTCAAGACAACGTAAAACATTAGGCAATAGAATTTGATAATTTGGGATATATTGCAAATTTAGATAGAACACAGAGCATCATTAAAAACAAGTGTACTAAATTATTTGATGAGTTTAGGAAGCTATCTTTAAATAGAATTTCCAGGTCTAAGTCCATTTTCTAAAAATTGAAATTTGGTGAATTTAGGCCACTAATTGTGATAAATATGCAGAATGAAGAAACTTTATTTCCTTCATATTTTAATGTACTTTAAGTTTTTAAAGCTTTATAATACTGTAATGCAGGAGCCTGGCTTCCTCCTCCATCATCCTTACATAGGCCGTTGTTGTCACTGTTGCAAGATGTCTAACGCATCCCTAAGTGTCCATCTTTCAAGAAAGAGAGTAAGGTTTAAGGCTGGCTGAAGGCACATTTGAGCCTGGTTTTGTCCTTGAATGCTTTGCTAGAAGCTCCCCCCAGGGATTTCCACTTATATCTCCTTGGCCAGAACTGGCTTATATGGCCTCCCCTAGCAGGAAGGAAGTAGTGTAACTATTTTAATTCTTTAGCCTTTGTAGAAAGCAGAAGCTAAAGGAAAAGGGATTTATGAATGGCTTTCTGGTGGCCAGTCCACACACACACACACACACACACACACACACACACACCCCACTCAGATTTATTTGGTGACTTTTTATCTTTAAGACAATTTTTAAATAAATTGGGATATAAAGAAAAAACGAAAAGAATAATTTAACAAATATCCTACATAGAGCCTATTTTAGGAAAAAACTTACAAAAAAATCCAAGGAAAGTTTGGAGCAGTCTCAGACTCATCAGGTACCTGCTCAATTCATTTGCAGAATGAAAAGAGCTCATATAATAAAGTGAGTAACGGGTGGTTTTGTTTGTTCTTTAGCAATAGTAAATAAGGAAAGATTCCTCATGAGATTCCCGTAATATGTATGTGATGACTAAAGTACAGTTAAATTAGATATTAGGCTTAAACAAAAATTAGAGGATCATCCTATGAGAGGCAACAGAGACAATACTAGAAATATCTTTACCCCAGAAAGAGGCCATATAATTTGTGATTCATTTCAGTATAGTACAATATTTAGGCTTGGTGATAATTTACTTCTCTTTCACTGAAAAAGAAATTTAAGGAGCTCAGATTTTAAAGTTTCAGGTTGCAGTATTTCAAAAATAAGCTTGGAAACAGCTGTATAGACATATAATTTACAGTACTTATCAAAGTTCACAGTAAATTAATCTGACATGTATTAATGCACATGTACGTTGCTCCCTTCCTATCTGAAGCTTCCAGCTCCACAGTTTCAGTTAAGCACAGTCAACAAAAGTGAACACAGTTCAGTAAGACGTTTTGAAAGAGACTGTATTGACATACCTTTTTACAGTATATCATCATTAATTGCTTTTATTTTATTAGTTGTTGTTGTTAATCTCTTACTGTGCCTAATTTATAAATCAGATCTTACTATTGATAGGCCTGTGTAGGAAAAATAGTACTGTGTATGTAGGGTCATGTGCTATCCATGGTACCAAGCTTTCCCTGGGGGACTTGGAATGTATCCCCCATAGGTTAAGAAGGAGGGGTCTTCTGTGATCATTATTGTATGCATGGTAAAACAGACCACGTGTCACAGTGGCGCACATTCTTTTAAAGAGGGACATCTTGGCTGGGGATTTAGCTCAGTGGTTAGAGTCTTTGCCTCACAAACATAAGACCCTGGGTTCAATCCCCATCACCAAAAAAATAAATATATAAATAAAAGAGGGACATCTTGAGTATTAACCCTTCCAGTATTGGCGTTCCCTTGCCGAAACTGGTCTTTGAATATTTGAATAATTAGGATACAGCTAGACTATTCCCCTATCCAGGCACAAAATAGATTGTTAGTAAATGTTCTGTCCTCTTTCCTTCTCTGTTCCTATTTTGACTTTGCTACATATACCTGTGTCTCGTCTTCTGCAATTGAAACTTGAATCTTCAGGGGCTTTTTTTGTTTTGTTTTGTTTTGTTTGTCTTGGAATGTTTGAAACCATTTGAGGAAAAGAGAAGGTACCATACAAATGGACTGTGAACATCTAAACTTGGGGGTTCTGAGGTAGAAAAAACAGCACTGGAGACTACTGCAAGCATCCTGTAATTTAAGAGTTCTGATTTTCGAAACAGACTCTTATATGCTTTTTTTTCCTTTTTCTTTTTGTGGTACTGGAAGTCAAATCTAGGACCTCAAGTATACTAAGCATACACTTGACTGGTGAGCTATACTTCTAGCCTTGTGAATTTCCTGGCGTTATTCCCTGTCCTTCCACCCTGCCACAGTCTACACTCAGTTACTTGAGAGCAGTTGTCTTCTTAAGAGACCAAGTCTTCTATAATTAGAGATAGGTTAGAAGTCCAGAAAACATTGGTATAGCTTGCCGCTATCAAAGAGGAAGGACAAATACAGATTTTTCTTCCTATTTTGAAATGAGAAGTAAACTTCTGTGTAGGTGCAAGCACAAGATGGTGCCCGGAGGAAGTGACAGGGGCGTAACCGGAAAAGTTATTTGTCAGAATCTCTGATTGGACCAGGGAAACCGTCGCAACCGCAGTGGGCCGCAACGATGCCAATCATTGTAAAAGTTCCCACGTTAAACCCCCATTGGCTAACATTTATTGCCTGACTTCCCCTGTGTAGCTTTTGCCTTTATATACCCTGGCTCCTCTGTAATAAACAAGTTCGTGCTTTGACTTGACTCCCTGCTGGTGCTTCTTGTCTCCCCGGCGACGAGGGAGGCGGTGGAGGGAGGCCCGCAGTCCACGTCTGTTCATCTCCGTCCCCAGCCCTCCTCACGGGCGGAGAGGGGCTGAAGCACGAGTGGGCTGCCCCCAAGGAGACCGCCACGCACTTCTGAGTCTCTTACTGTAGAGTAGATGGGGAGATTAGAGGTATTAGACTTCTTTTTGTTCAGTATAAATGATGAATAGAAGTACCTCATGTCTTACATAGCCCTGGTAACTGTTAGAAGAAAGTCTTTACATAGGATCAGCCTTACCCAAAATTATGAAATTGGAAGACTTTACCTAATATATTCTGGGCTTTATTTTTCAGTTTGACTTGAGTGATACTTTTTGTTCCCTCTGCTGCTTTTTTACTTATTAAAACTTCACCTTTTCTAAAGAATATGAGTCTGAAAGGCAAACAGCTGATATCAGCCTTCCTTCAATTTACTTTTTAGACACACTATTACAATTAGAAAGATTTGAGGAGACGATGCCAACAAAGAACTGTCATAAAAGATAGGCATATCTGTCATATCTAATGCTTTAGAGACTATGAAATACTTTCCCCATATACAAAGAGCCAGAAAGTCTTAACTGTAAGATCTATACTTCTTCCATTAAATCCCACTACCTCTAACAAAAAGTGGATTACGAATTGTATTGTAACTAGGAGACAGTTTAGGATTGGTTATAATGGAATAATTTTAGAACAGAGATAGAGCAAGATCTGACTATGGGGTGATGGGATTCGAACTCAGGCGTGTTCAAAAGATTAGCCATGTTTAGTTCCCTAACAGTGAGTCTGACTCAGAGACAGTCTGGCTTATTACAGAGTCCAGTACCTCCTTTTACCACCAGAGTAAAGGTTAAGACAATTACATGCAGCAAACATTTGGTAGAGGAAAGATGATCAATTGAGAGAAAAAGTAATATTTAGAGAAATAACCCTGTCAAATATAAAGATGGCAAAAGCATTTAGAATAGAAGTAGTAAGCACGTTTTCAATGTTTACTACGTCTTTTGATGAAGATCCAGATCAAAGATTTCTAAAATATATAGTTACCAAAGAAATAACTTGCCCCAAACAGATCTGGCTCAAAGATGTGAGGAACTGGGTAAGGATGATAAGGTATAATATCACGAATGATTGTTATCAATGACTGATCAGTTTTCCTACATGCTCTGAAATAACACTAATAGAAATGTGATATATACCATTTCTCTTTTTAAATTTTCTGATACTCATATTTCAAAACATAAAAATAGATAAATTTAATTTTAGTAATGTTTTATTTGACCCATTTAACTCTTCTCGAGAATAGGTGTCACAGAAATGAAATCTTTTTCTGTACTTACTTTAGAACCATGACATTCTTATAGAACCCTGTATATTGCTGGTTACCATAAGAAATTTATAACAAAGCTAGATAAAATGATGGAAAAGAGAATTAAAATTAACATGGAAATGAGATAGCCATCTAAAGATAAACAAATGGGAAAATATTAGTGTTCTTCAACTGAAAATACAGAAGTGGGTCAATGATTAATGAATACATATAAATGAAAAAGTAAACAATAGTATAATCAACAAATTTACTGAGTAGGTAACTAAATCAGTGGAGCTATGAAGATAAATCTCATGTCCCTGATGATACTCAGATGATTAATGCTAAAAAGAATACTTAAAACTCTTGACAATACTGCAGGCTACACACTTGCTGGTAGACTTTACAGGGGGACAAATATGCTATTTTCTTTTTGTGGGGTGTATCCTATACCTAGTAGAATTCCTGGCATGTTGCAGTTGTTCGGTGAATGTCTTGGAAGCAAAGGGGAAGAAAGAAAAATGGTCTTTCAGATACATATCCGATTTTGTCTGTTTAGATCCCTCAGTTGTTTATTTCTCCTAGAAGAAAGAAAGATTCCTTAATATGGCCAGTAAAGCCCTGCCTGGCTGGTCCCTGCCTGTTTTTCCTGCCTTCATTTTTTTCCCTCCCTTTCTCAGCTTTAGCCATACTGACCATCTTTCCCTCCTTCATACTAAACATTCTCTCTGTCCACTACACAGCAGTGGTATGGAATTGTCCAGAGGAAGCCAGGTTGTTCTTTCTCTTCTCTGCCTTAGACAACATTTCTTCATTGCTTTGCTTTTTCTTCTCCATGGCTCCATGCTTCTCACAGCACAAGCTCACCATGCTTCCAGCCTCTGCCTGATGTTCCCACCCCTGATCTCTGTTAATGCCACATCCTTCCTCTGTCATTGCAGCCGAGAGTTGATGGTTACTTCTTACTGTTACTAATATCTGAGTTTCCTCACTGTGTCCTGTTTGGTACCCAGTTCTTCAAACACGGAACAGCTATTCCTGTTTTAAAGTCCCACGTTTTTGAATACTTACGTGTTTTCTCTCTTTTATCATAGGCTGACTGATACATCAGTCATCATTTCTTCTGGGAAACCTTTCCTAACTAACAGAAAACTTCCTGATAAATAGTTGTCATGGTTGGAATTTTACACTTAGGTTTATGTAATAAATTTTATCAGTGCTATCTCTAGCAATATCTTCCACTACAGCAGGAACCGTGATTGTTTTTGCTGTGGGTATTCGTTCAATGTTTCTGGGAAGATTGATCCTGGCTATCTGGCCACCAACCTCCAAGGACCCTTAACACTTTTTCTTCCAGACTTTCAGAGTTTTGGCATGACTTTTAGTCACACTGTAGTCTCCTTTCTCATATCAGAGCTAGTTCTGATCTGTTTTAACCAAATAAAAATCTTTAAAGTGAGGAAATCCACAAAATGAGATTTACTATTTAGTATTACTTTTGTGAAATGCCTAGGTTTTAGAGTGAGAAGTTTAGTTTACAAATGTAGTAATAGTATAAATATTTTATTTCTGGTATCTTAAAACAACAAAAGAACCTCGTACTCTATGTGTGGAGTTTAGTGTAGCCTAAAAAAAATGACTAGGTATGATCTAAAATTTTGCCAGCCTTACTTCCCTTTCAGTTTTGGAGAATTTAAGAAGTCTTAATAAATGATATCAAATGAATCTACAACATGCAGATCTAACCACGTATTGTTGAATGTTCATACAAAGAATTTAAAACAACTTCCTAAAGAACTGTAATTTCAAAGAACATCTGAGACAGGCAAACTTATAAATATATTAGGTCAGATGCCTCAGAGTTGGCATTTTAGTGTGTTTATTTAAGGCACGATGCCTGAAAGGTAGCATTTTGGTATGCCTATTTAACCATTTGCCATTTACAGTCTTAATCTTATCAAAAGGAAGAGAAAGATTAAAGCAAATAAAGCTTTTTTGAAAATGTCAGTTTTTATGAAAACTTTGGTTTAGTTCAATTTGATAATATTTGTGAATACAACAGAGAATGGAATTTTTACTACGTATAATGTTCTAAAATTTAACTTCTTAAGTAAACTAAATGCCTTTGGGCTTTAATAGCAAATCTTATGAAACATATCCACTCTCAGAGTTCATCCTCGTTAAAAATAAGGAATCCAACTCCTTGTCTCAGGTTTATTTACTGTGTAGTATGATTGTGAAATGCTAAGAGTAGGAACTCCTATTAAAATTTAGAAGCATAAACTAAATCAAATCAACATAAGGCACTGTGAGTGTGAGAAGGAAAAAACTGGATATGAGGAGCAAGGTATTGTATGATCCTTTCCTTCAAGGGAAGTGAGATCAATATTCCTTTGTGTGTCAGTACTGCTATGAGCACATGAATACAGTACGAGTCTCAGAATAAAGTACATGAGCTTCCAGTAAAGGGAAAATTGGAAAAGAATATATTAAGGAGGTAGCATTTGGACCAAGCCTCGTGGTGTATATAGGATTTTGAGATAGCAAAGAGGGTGTTTCAAGGTGGAAGATACGGCATAAGCACGAGCAAAGGTGAGATTATATAAGTACCCTTCAGATATAGTGAATTGCCCAAGTTGGCTAAAGACTATAATAGCATAGAAAGATTATGCAAGACAAAAGTAAGTTTGGACCATCCTATAGAGTGCTCAGTGGTAGAATGTTTGCCATATAATGCAGTAAAACAGGAAGCTAGAAAGACTGGGGTGTGAGGAAGAAGGGGGAAATACCAGGCCAAGAAGTTTGACTGTTTTTCTCCAAGACAGTCGGAGCGATGGAGTTTTTTAGAATGAAAATAATCTCATCAGAATCTTGCTTTTGGGGGATTTGGAGCTGGATTTGAGTCTTAGCTTGGCCACTTAGTACCATGACCTTCATCAAAGTCCCTAAACCCATCTCATCCACAAGTTCTTCATTCTTCTATATAGTGGGACTGATAGTGCTTCTTATAGTTGTATGAAGACTAAATAAGATTCTCTGCAAATGTCTAGCACAGTACCTGGCATCGAATCCAGCAGCAGGAGGTCAAATTAAGGAAAACACTCAAAATAGTACAGATGAGAGGTAATGAAAGTTTGAGCCAGGATGGCAATGATGGAAAATAGAATTGATACGGTATAAGATTCTTAGGGGAATGGAGTTTGGACTGAGACCGGAAGTTAGAAAGACAGGAGGTATGATGATGAAGAAAGAAGAGGAGAAAGAAGATCTCATTCTGAACAAGAAGGGTATGAGAATATAAGTTACTATCGAAGTTACTATTGCAGTCTAGAGATGGAATTTTTTTATATACTATTTTTTTGTTTTTGTTTTTATGTTTTTAGTGTTGTTATTTCAACCTTGAGTGAACTTTTAAATTGAACACTTTGTTTGGGCTTTTAACTATTTTAAAATCTCTTCTTTTTCCAAACAAGAAAAACAGAGGTTTTTGTAATACAGTAGTAAGAATCTAAATTTTATTCCCTCCAGTACTGGGGATCAAACACAGACCTTTCACAGGCCAGGCAAGCCTACCACTGAACTAATATTTTTAAAGAGCTTTTGAAAGAAAGCTCCTAAAAGTTAGGCAGTACTTTTAGATTCTCTTTTCCAGGACCCTCCAATTTACTGTAATCCAAGCTAAACTGGTTGACTCAGTCCATACTTTCTCACAAAAGCAGCGTCTTCCCACAAAAACTCAGCTAGATAGCTAGTTTTCTTAGTCATACACAGATGCAGAATTCAGAACGAGGTCATGAACAATTTAGGAATGTGTTAAGAGGGCCTATCAGAGATTCTTCAATAGTACCCAACTCATTAGCCACATGTGTCCTGTGCAGAGGTTGTTAGCACTTACAAGCTAAAAGAGCAGTTTCTCTGTGTTTGTCATAGCTGTAAGACTTTACACGCATTAATCATTTAATCCCCATTGGTCAACTCATGAGAATAGGCACTGTTATCATCTCCATTTTACATATGAGGAAACTGGAGACCTGAAAAGAGAAAGTAACCCTAATCTACTAGGTGATAAAGCCAGTCATTAAACCCAGAGTGACTGGAGAGCTGGTGTTCTTAACTACTGTATCACCTCTGCAGATGATACCGAAAGGCTTGGCTCTACATCCAGTCTTCCACTCTTTTATGACTAGGTGAAGTTATTTCATCATCTCTGAAACAGAGAGAATAGAATCTGCCTTACAGTCACACGAGTTAAATGTATGTAACACACTCAGCACAATACCTGGCACACACAGTAACTTTTATTATTGAACTTGACCTAAATGCCACCTTGTCTACCTCCATATTTTTAGTGATGATATTCTGTTTATCTTTATAAATTCCCTGCCCCTACTTGCTTTAACTCTTTAAAGGTAAGAAGGCAGGAGAAATTTCTTCCTTAATCATGGGATAGTGTTTTTTTAAGATAAGAGGAACAAATGGTGACTTGAGAACACAGTTTTTTTAAAACCTATTTTACAGAAAATGGCAGTCAACTAGCTACTGCCCATTGCAGCTAAGGATAAAGCATGAACAGACACTTGAATTTCAGAAAAGCTTAAAATAAGAAATTAAGAACTTCCTTAGAGTAGGAATCATTAGAATCATTAATATCAAAACATAGGGGGAAAAAACTTCTGGATATCTGTATTAATAACAGTTTTAGAACATTTAGGAAATAATAGTTCATGATACTGAGCCATTTGAGTCCTCTAACATCAATCATTTTTGCATTTTACTATAAATATGAAGTTCTGTCCCTTAGTACTTGAGTGTACTTTATGATGAATAGGCTAAAACTAGGTTGACGTTTTCATTTTTACCTTCAAATAGACAAGTGGAAAGGCAAGGGCAACTGACATCAACACTTAATTCATTTGTCCTATGAAAACAATCTTTTTAGTATTCCATAAAGTATTGTGTATATCTCCACAAAAATTTTGAACATGAATAGAATTTATACTGGATTTGGAGACAGCCATGTTTCTCATTTGTGCACATGTTGATTTACATTGATATTGGATTATACTAAATAAATAGGTGGTTATATTTGAAGGTTGTTTACATATAAACAGCATATTCTATGCTGGAAGAAATAATGTTTTAATCATTGTAAATAAGACTACTTCTACAATTCATTATATTGCTTTAAAGGTTATGTAGTGATTCTTAGAGTTTGGGCAGATGACTTCTTTTCTAAATGAATGATATGTGTAATTATCTATCATAAATGAACTAACACTGAGAATGTTGTAAGTAGTTAAGTAGGAAAACACTGAGCTAACAAAGTATCATAAAGCAGAATTTTAATTTTTATAATGATACACTCATATGTAAAATTTGAGGCATGCTGCATATTTTAACAATCAAATCAGTGGTCTCTGTAAGATAAAACTTACATATGTTTGGAAATTAATATGGACTGTATTTTCCTATTAAAAAATCAGGATGACCTAAAGAAGACTGCAAAAGTCAACCAAAATTCCACTATCCAGAGACCACTGTTAACTTATCAGAAGAACTTTTATGAACACACACTATTCATGTAAGAATATATGTGTTCTTTAAAGAAGCATTTACTTTATAACTTATAACTCATTTTCACAGCTTATCAGTATACTGAGGACATGTTTCTCTGTCCATGTACATGTATCATTGTTTTTACGTATGCGTATTTCACTGTGTACCTTAATTAATACCTCACCTACCAATGAACATGTAGGGCTTTTAATTTTCTTTTTGATGTTTTAAAGAAATCTTACGGTTTGGCACACTTCTGTAAAGGGATAAATGGTAAACATTAGAGGCTATCCAAAACAGACAGTGATTGTCACAGCTACTAAGTTCTGCTGTTTTAGTTCTAAAGCTGCACTAGACAAAATACAGACAAGTGAATGTGGCTGTTTTATGAGAAAACATCTTGAAAATTAGCCCAAAGACTGTAGTTTGCTAACCCCTGATTTAAGTAATTCTTTTTTATGCAGAAAGGAAAGCCTATTGATATGTGTTATGGTTTGTGTCTAGCTGTTCCCCCAAAGCCTCATGTGGTCATGGGTGGGGCTGAATCTAGAGTGTGTGATTACTAAACTAGTCTACTGATTGGTTTGGCGTAGTTCTGCAGAGATCAAAGATGTGATACTAGGATTAAGGGTGGGAGTGCTACCCACCCTAAAATGGGTAGCCTGGATAAAATATAAGGGACAGGAAGACGCTTGTTCCCTCCTCCTCCTCCCTTGCTTACCTTGGTGCCTTCTGCCTGTCTGCCATGCCACCCTGCCTTGGACCCAGCTGATTGTGGACTGAAACCTCTACAAACTATGAGCCAAATAAACCTTTCTTCCCTAACTTTGGGTATCTAGTATTTTGTCTCAGCAACAAGAGAAAACTAATACAGTATGTATTTTAAAGTTGCATTCTAGCTAGAGTAATATCTATAGATTATAGCATTGCACAGATGTTAATTTTCTGACTTTAATAATGTATGGTGAGTATATAAGAGAATGCCCTTGGTTAGGAAAATTACATTTAAGTATTTAGAGGTAAGGAACGTCATGTCTTAAACTTATTTTCAGATAACTTTGGGAAAAAATATACAGAGAGAGAAAATACATTAATCCAGAAATATAGATTCAGGATAGATAGATCAGTTTTGTTATATATTTGCAGCTTTTCCATTAGTTTAAATTTACTTCAAAGTAAAAGTTATTTTTTAAGAAAAAAAATAACAAAAAAGCTATCTCTAAGACCCTCCCATTTCCTTAAAGATACAAATTACCCTATAAAAATATTGTGATAATAAGAGCTGTGATCCAAAACTATTTTTTATTTAAACAGTCACCATAAAACTAAAATTACTGTTTAAATTCAGTGAAAGACACATTGCCATTTATCTACTTCAAAACACTCACCCTCACTTCAGACACATCCCATTGTTCTTGCCACTCTCTGAAGCAGTTCTAGAAATCCTTCCATGAGTGTGTTTATGAAATCCTCTTTTGTGAGTGTCTTTATGACATATGATCTAACTGTATGAATACTTCTGCCAAGTGCTAATCAGTGGAAAGCAGGCTCAAAAAAACATTATGGTTTGTCCTCATCTACCTTATTCACTGAATTTGATACCATGCAACTTTTGGCTCTTCTCCAAAGTCAAATTGACCATGAACAATGAAAATTTCGAATTGATTCAAGACATTGAGGCAGCCACGCCAGCAAAACTAAAGATGGACAAAAGAGCACTTCCAAAAGTAAAAGTGGCAAGAACAATTGGCTAAGTGTATGTGAAGCGAGGAGGAGTATTTTGAAGAAAGTTTGTGTCAATACATCCTTTACTGTAATAAATTCTTTAAATTTAGACATTCACTGTATTTTTTGATCAAACCTCATGTGAAGGTGAAGATTGATTTGATGATTCAGAATAAGAGCATTTTTTTATTTGATGATGTAATTTAAAAGGGCCAGGAGTGTTCTACTTGGTTGTTTCCGTAACAGCCTCAGCCTTTACCTACCTTTCTTAGTTGTTTCGTCTCAGTGGAATGGTTGCATAAAATTTAAATGTGTGTCAAATCAAAACACTAGTAGAGACTTAAATCAGATTTAAGAAGAAATTAAAAGAAAAAGAAGTCATATTGTAACCATTCAAATTAATGATGTTTATAACAGCCATTAGTACCTAAGCAGAGGATCATATTTATTCTTTAGATCTCTTAGGTCAGTTGTAGTTGTACAGTGGAGTTTACTTTTTCAGCATATTTCTACATCTTTGTTGTCTCTTTGTTGAAGTGAGCAAAGGATGCAGTTCTAATTGTCAGGCACTTGGTTTAGAGACTAAGTTATTGGATGACCAATCTGGCGTTCTGTTTTGAGACTCCTCACTTACATTTTCACTCACAAATAAGTCTCCCTAAGGGACCATAACTGAAATGCCTGGATTGTGCTAGACATTTATGCCGATAATTTCGTTCAATCTTGACAACCAGTGTGGTAGATATTATTAATAGTCTCTTTGATGTGGTTTGGGTATGGTTTGTGTTCCCCAAAGTTTCATGTGTTGGAAGAATGATCCCCTGTTTGGCAAGGTGAGAGATGATAAAATCTTTAAGAGGTAGGACTTACTGGAAATTCCTTAGCCCTTGGGGCATAACAGTGGGAACAAAAAACCCACCACATACTTTTCTACTGTAAATTTGTACTTTAGCATTGTAGTAACCAGCCTAGTGGCTCAGTAGCTGTGCCTGGGAAATACGGGAAACAATCTTTGTGTTTACCAGTTTCCAGTTGATGTTAACATTTGCTAAAAGAGCACAAGTTGACCAGCATAGGAACCGTACACAGGAACAAAGCTGAAATTCAAAATGAAATGTTTGCAATTTCAAAACAGGAATTGTATGGTACAATCTTTGCATTTCAGAAAGATACAACATTGGTCTCGTATATGGCAAAGAAAAACAAACTGGTACTGCTCATGTCAACATGTCAGCATTCTACCTTGATGGAAATATTGACAGAGAAACCTCACAGAACTGAACCCTGACATGGTAACTTTATGCAACAAAACCAAAGGCAGAATAGATGTTGTTGATGAATTATATGGCAACCGCAATTGTCACTGTAAGCACAAAGCGTTGGCCAATGGTTGTATTATACTCGATCCCAAACGTGTGGGATAAATAGTTTGACAGTTTACGAAAGAAAATAACAAGTGCACAAGAAAACTAGGAAAAAAAAATTGTAGCCCACACTGGTGAGCTGACAGGTGAAGAAGCAGGCCTTGTGTCACAAGGACTGACTATGACAACAGGAGAAACAAAAAGGTGTCAACTGTGCCCTACAAAAAAGGACAGAAAAACCAGACATACATGCTATCCAGTGTAAGCAAGACACATACATGGAACATGCAGTTGTCATGTGTGAAGACTGCCTTGGGGGTGATAGTTGAAGCAAAGATTATTTCTGTGGTAGACTTTTGTTGTATTTACATTGTAGTTCACATAGGAATTCATTTCTGATGTTATCTTTTAGGTTTTGTAAGCAAGTACACAGCTGCTGTGAAAGTGTTGATGTTTATCTTAAATGTGAAATACATATAAAAAATTTATTACTTTATTTTACTGATACTTTATGTTCCTGTTCACTACACATTGTATAATATACTAACAAATAATATCCTGACAAAACAGCAAGACCAGCAAGATGTCGACTATGTCCTATAAAAAGGCCAGGAAAGCAAAACACATGTGCTGTCAGGGTAAGCACAGGGTAAGCGATACATGTGCGTGGAATGTGCTGTTGTCATGTGTGAAGACGGCCTTAGGTGTGATAATTGAAGTAAAGATTATTTTTGCTGTAGAATTCTATTGGTATTTTCATTGTAGCTCATATAAGAATTTATTTGTTATTTTTTAGACTTTGTACACCAAAAAACAGTTGATACTGAAAATTTTGATACTTTGTTATAAACATTCAATCAATATAAAAAGTCAATACTTTATTTTTTGATATTGTCTCCTGTTAAGTACTCATTGTTTAATATACTAAAACTCACAAAATTAAAATTAATAATTCATCAACTGAAATATAAATAATACACAAGGGTATTATATAACCATGATTATGTGCCAATTAAGGTTATACCTCACAGGGAGGAGGAGCTGCCCTCAAAAGGGATTAAGATGACTTTTGTGGGACCACTGAGCTCTTGCAAGAGCAAGTTATAAGGAGGAGACTAGCCCCCAAACTGCTTTCTGGTGTCCTTTTTTGCAGTGTAATCTTTGCTCCACTACATTCTCCCACTGTGAGGGCACCCACCATGAAGTCCTTACCAGAGCCTAGCCACAGCTGGTACCATACCTTCGTACCTCCAAAACTTTGAGCTCAGTTAACCTCTTTTTTCCATAAATCGCCTGCCTTAGGAATTTTGTTACAATATGAAAAATGAGCTATTACATCCTTTTTACAAATACTCCCACAGTAGCTAAATCATTTCTAAAGGTCACAAAAATTTCTGGCTCGTAAATGGAGCCAGAATTCAAACCCAACTTTGAGTACAAAAATACCCCAGATAATGTTAAGAGTTTTTCTATAAAATGTTTTGAATTTATCTAGTTCTCAGGAAGGGCTGCTATCAGTAGTTTTTCAGTTATCTGTTGAAATAATTGTAGGCATTATTCTGACAAGAAAAATGTATCTATAAAGTCTAAGTGAGAGAATCTAGAATTCATTCTGTATCTATTCATATCTGTCCCTTAAAGGAGTGTGTGTGTGTGTGTGTGTGTGTGTGTGTGTGTGTGTGTGTAATTTTTGTGATCATGGGGACTTCAAAAGTTACTTTTGCAGTAGCAGAAGGACATTAGTTG
This sequence comes from Hystrix cristata, assembly GCA_004026905.1. Lineage (NCBI taxonomy): Eukaryota > Metazoa > Chordata > Mammalia > Rodentia > Hystricidae > Hystrix > Hystrix cristata. The sequence continues at coordinate 47,914 of PVJO010005537.1, forward strand.
GCAGCCTCTTTTTCATTTATCTGGCTTATGAGCTTAAGAATTGTTCTAATTTATACCTTTATGAACTGGTTGAACTTTAATGACAGATCTTTGGAAAGTTCTGTGGGAGTCAATAGTAATTTTTATGCCAAGAGATAGAAGCGCACCATTTGCTATGTGTTTGTTTCAAAGAGTTATACTTTCCATGGAAAAGACATTATGATCATGTGTATTCAAACTGTGAATCTTCTTGGCTGATAAGAAATAGTTTCAAATGCTATGTGTTTGTTTCAAAGAGTTATACTTTCCATGGAAAAGACATTATGATCATGTGTATTCAAACTGTGAATCTTCTTGGCTGATAAGAAATAGTTTCAAAGAAAACTTTCGAAGAAAACTGTTAATGTAGTGTAACTGAATGGAAGTGATTGAAAATGTGATGGGATTCTTGGCCGGAAGGTAGTTTGTAAGTAGTGGGCAGTCCTAGGAAATACTTCTGTTTGCATCTTCTGTGCTATCAAAACAGCCATGCTTTGAAGTAGATTAGACTGATACGCAAATGACCCTTCAGACCCTCAGTATTTTATTTCTTTTTATATGTGCTGCTTTTTTCATTCTAGAATCTAGAAGTTATTTTAGTAATTTCTCAAAATTATAACTTACTGAAATACCCTTTGGACAGAAGTTAATAGTGCTGTAGTTGTAACTCATTTAGTTGTAACTGAGGCAAACATTTCTTGTGTTATCCCACACTGAGGTGTGATTTAGGGGGCAGGGCAGCAGGGAAGCATGAAGAGGGGAAGGAGAGAATTCATATGCACAGAAAATATGTTTTTCTTTATGCGTGTTTAACTGAGTATTAATGGAGTTGGCAGGATCATCAACTATGGTTGTGACTTTAAAGGTGATGGATGGTAAAATGGGAAATCTAGCCCTAGATCTAGATCTTTAACAACCTGGTTTGCTTCTAGTTGGGATGGACAGTAAAGCTGTTAGTCTCTAGTGTGGTAGTAATTTGTGCCCCATAATCATAAATTGAACTAACACCTAGTATTCAATGAAATTACCAGAAAGTTACATTTCTAACACATTCTACACCAGATATGTTGTATGCAGAAGTTCACCTTGCAAACAACTCAAAAAGTAAATTTGGAGATAAATCTTTAGTATGCTAACCATAATTAATTGAGTCCCTGATATCTGAAATTGAATTGCCAAGTCCCAAAAGCATGGCAAACAAAGATAATGTATACACTGGTCCATCAAATACAATGTTTTTTAGTCACAGTGTTAGTCCATATGAAAAAAAATAACATAAACTGGGCTGGTTCATAAACAGATATTTATTTTTCCAGGCCTAGAGGCTGGAAAGTCCAATAGCAAGTTCTGAGCAGATCCATTGTATGATGGGGCCCTGCTTCGTAGTTCATGAATGGCCATCTTTTCCTTGCATGGCAGAAGGGACAGGAAGATTCCTCAGACTTCTTTTATAAGAAAGATCTTAATACCATCCTACTGCTATGAGGGCTCTCCCCTCACAATGTAATTACCTCCCAAAGGCCCCACTTTGTATCATCATTTTTGAGGTTAAATTTTTAACATATGAATTGCAGAAGGGGTGGCATAGACGTATTCAGTCCATAGCGGTCACTTTCTAGAGATGCTTAGCATGTAGTGTTTTGGTTACTTTGACCAAAGGAGTTTTAAATTCTCATGAACTCAGTGACCAGATTTTAAGGATCCAATGAGATTTTCTGACAGAAATGTTTGGATCGTTTCCAAGAGCCATTTGAAGTACAGTATTTGAATAGTCCCAGAATATTCAGGATATTTGTTGGGATAATCAAATAATTCTACTCTCAGAAATGTATTTTGCAAAACTTCAATTTACGTGCAAATTTTTTTAAGACTCTATTTGTTATTCTAATTCTACCTTAGAATGTTTACTCAGTAATAGTGAGGAGAAAACCTGTCAAATCTCTGTAACCTGTAAGAAAGTGAATGGCACTGGAGAACTGGTCTGGTACTAAAATGATGAGGGCGGGACAGCAGTGAAGGAAAAAGGAGAGTATAGAGGTGTGGATTTAACAGAAACAGGGCTTCCCAATGTAACATGTGCCCTTGATCAGGCTACAGAAATCCATGTTCTTCAAAATTTTGTGCAACAAAACCACTACACGTAGGTACAAAGTCCCACAATGAATACAGAGTGTTCTTTCAAAGAATATTAAATGATGGAGATTGAACTTTGTACATCGCCCCTTCCTCAGAGCTCCTCTCTTCCATAGCCAGATGCCATTTGTGCTTTGTCATCTCTCATCACCTGCTTCTCATAAAAGGAAGTTCCTACAGGGGGAGCATTTTGTTGCTGGGCCATCTCTGCCCTGAAGTATCCAGTCCCTGGCTGTCAGCAAAGAGTTGTGTTAAGTGTAATTTCCCTTTCCCATTTAATTTTGTTATCCTGGCTGCTTGGTGGCTAGTTCAGAACCTTTATCCACTGCCACAGATAAAGAAAAAGATGGGGGGAGTTAAGCTTTGGTCTGCCCAGGTAGGTGGGAAAGAAGTAGTCTTTTCCTCTTAGATCCTGGCTCTGACAGGGCATACAGTAAGGCTGGCCTGCCTTGAACTTGGAGAGGATCAGACATGCTGCTGTACTTTTCACAATGTTATCCATTATGTTTAAGCCTTTGGAAACTGGGTGTTCTGTTTTTTACAACTACCTATTAGGGATCAATCTGAACATTCTCTCCAACTCACAAGTGTCAGCCCAACTGCAGATTTCCCTGAGAAAAAAAAAGACTTCAATTATGATTACATTTTTAAGGCTTCATCTTTCATTTAGAGATTTGGAGTCCCTAAGCTTTATGAATATGGATAATTAGAGAACTGTCCCATAAAGGAAGCATTTAATGGTTTATAAGGCCATGTTTCTTTATGAAACTTTTTTTGGTATATTTTACAGGCAGCGCTCAAACTTTAAAGCAATTTGAACAAGTTTTAAGCATCTGACTTTTTAGGGTTTCTTGTTTTAAAAAAACAAACTACTGTATTTCCTACCTATTGATACTCATGGAATTCAGTATCAGTTGTTTATCTGTATGTGTTTGGTGTACCTAATGATTACATTCATTGAGTGATTTGATACATATATATAAAGCACATTTTAATTCTTTTCACTTCCCTCACTCACCCCCTCCCCCATCTCTAGTTCCCCTTCCCATTTGCAGAAAATCTATGTCTATATGTTGATTTATCTTTTTTTCACCTTAAATTATTTATACTTTGGGTTTTTAATATAAAAATGCAATATTTATGTTTGTGTATCTGATTTATTTCACTTAACATTATGGTCTCAAGGTGCATCCATTTTCTGACAGATGACTCAAATTTATCCATCATTATGGCTGAGTAGTACTAAAGACTTAAATAGATCAGTATGAATGGGATATTATTTGCCTTTAAGTTTCTCATCATGTTACACATTAATTAGCACATTCAGACACTATTTCTGTTAGTTTCCATTTATTACCATTGACCATCCTGAGGATAGAACTAGTGGCAGAATTGAAGTTGTCTTTTGAAAAGTGTTAGTCCATGAATCAGAATTCTCTCCCTACACGTACACTAAGCTCGTCAAGGAACTGTTAATACTGGAATTTCTTCTGTTCCTCAAATATGTCATGGTAGCTCTCATCTCCTGCTTTCAAAGCTGCTGCTTTCTTGATAGACATATTATCTTTATTCCTGGCCTGGCCTGGTAAAACTCCTGCTTATCTTCAAGTGTCACCTTTCTTTTTCAGTGATGCTTCTCCTGCTTTGTAAGTGGTGGTAAAGTGGTTCCTACTATGTCACTTATGTACGGTTTTAATTACTTGTTTGTACCCACCTTTTCTCCTTCTGTAAGGCCAGGAAGCTTATCTGCATTGTTTACAGTTGTGTGGCACCCCCTGGCCCACCACACCGCACCTAAACATTTGAATGAATGAACGAACCAGTAGACTTCTTCCCATTACTCTTCTTCCACTTCCCAAGAAATTTTATTAAACCAGTTTCTTAGGTCAACATTGATTCTTCTGAAAGTATTACCACCATTTCATTTAGAGGGCAGAGTTATAGAGTACATCAATATTTCTGAAGATTGTGAGCATTTTTGTGTGTGTGTGTGTGTGTGCGCTGGGGATCAAACTCAGGACCTTGTGCTTGCAAGGCAAGCACTGTAACCACTGAGCTAAATCCCCAGCCCCTTGAGCATTTTTTTTATTGTAAGGTGTTGAGAATTCTGGTAAAATAGATGTTGATTTATAGAATGGACCAAAAGGACTGGGAATGGTTATCTACATTTAAAAGTTCTATGGAAAATTTGGTTTTATACTGGTGTCAAGTACATGTATATACTTAGTACTATATTTTATATTTTTTTTCTCCATACTACTCTACAAAAAAAGCCAAAAAATAGTTCTCGTGATGTATTTTTCAGAAAATTTGAGAAAAACATGTTGAACATATACTTGGTTAGAGTAATTTAGAAGCTTTCACTTGGTGATCTTTTTACTTCTTAGGTTTTTGTTGTTTACTCAGTTCTGCAAGCTCTTGTAGGAGAGAACAGTTTATATAATTTTTAAAAAGTTATATTGATGTTTTGTTGAAATATATCCTCTTCTTATCCATCATATAAAATTATGTTTGTGTTAGAAAAGGATTAAAAAATCAATAAGTTGTTTTCCCCTCTACAGGAAAATAAGGCATCCCAGCTGGGTCCAAGAAAGACTAAAAAGATGTCAGCGTGTGAGAGCTCTTAAAACTGTCTTGGTGGTGTTATTAAATTGCTCTGTCCAAGAGAGATACATATACAACTAGAATTTTTTAACCTGTGACTGACATTATTGGTGAAGTTAAATGCAGGTTGTCTGCAGTCTTTTACATATTGATCCCTGTGATTCAACTCATGCAATTTGCTGTTTAGTTAGCATGTGTGAGCAGTTCTTGATATTTGTTAGACATGGTGGGTAGGATGGGGGTAATGGCCTAGAAACAATCTCCCTACTCTAGTAGAAACCTGCAGTTGGGTATCAAATTTCAGGCCAGTTGACATAAGCTAAAGCCACAGTGAGTACATCTTACCTTTATCATTTATTTGTAGCTTTCCATTTCGATGAATACAACACTTTAATTTTAATGAAGTATTGTTCGTGACAATCCCTAGCACAATCCTTGGTAAGCTAGAAACTATTAGAAGCAAATACTCACTAAAGCTAGTTCAAGCAAAGAATAGGTACTTATACTAAGGATAGCAGTGGGTTTCCTAGGCTCCTAGGGCAGGCATAGGTTGTACAGCTTAGGTTCCACAGGGCTCCCTAGCAGGAGTGCAGCCAAGCCTTAGAAACTAACAAACCAGAATCAGTGACTAACATTATCAGGCCAGTCTGTGTGTGTATGCGTGTGCGTGTGCGCGTGCATGTGTGTATGTGTATCTGGTTCTCCCTCCTTCCTTTCTCCCTCTCTCCTTCTTCCCTTCTTTCCTTTTCTCCATCTTTTTCTCCCCTTCCTCCCTCTTCCTTCCTCCCCTTCTCCCTTCTGCCACTGACTGTTTGCTTTATGAACACACACAAATTCCCACAGCTGTAGTTACATTTATTCTATTTAAGGAATCTTTGAATTTGAATTCAGAACATCAGGAAGGAACTCTTTTGGTCCAGCTGGAACCACATATGTGCCCCTGCAGCATCTAATGTGGCAGGGCAGTGGAACCATGTTACATAGGAAGTTCCCACTATATCCATATGTTGGATTAGAAATGTTGTAGAGATGAACCCAAAGCTGGATAGGACTTGGAAAACATTGGTGTCTATACCAAGAATATAGTAGGTGCTTAATAAATACTACAGATTTTATTTTTCTTTCTCATAAAATATGAGTTATGCCACAAAGTGTACAGGTTTCAGAAACACGCTTAAACAGATGTCAATACAGGTTGCAAACTCCATGTGTGTATGTTGAAAGGTGATATACTGTAGGATGTTCTATTTATTAGATAATCAGATATGTAGGATTCTGTAATGGTTTTATGAAACACATTGCTTCTTTTTCCGAGTAAAATGTACTCTTATAATTAGGGTAGGAATTTTCTCCTATATTAAGTGTCAGCTGATATCATCCTGATGATTTTCATTTCCCGATGTGCCTCTGTTGACATCTATTTATTCCAACAATACTGCTCCATAGACCACATTGATAGCCTCTTCCATTGCAACTCCTAGACTGTCTGTAAACATTCTTCTTATGCCTTAGAGTATAACCTAAATGCCATATCTTTTTGCATCCTTCCCCCAGTCACCCAGTGGCAGTCTTTGCTTCCCTTGAATTCCTGTCACACTTTATTCACATGTATCTTAAGGTACATCATGTTTCAGTCTAGAAGTATTGCTTGGATACTCTCTAAACTAGCCACTGTTTAGATACTGACCATAATGCTACCAATCTCTTGACAATGATAGAGTCCTTGTGGTCTGAACAATCTCAGGCTCTGTCTGGAGTCTATATAAAACTTACATCACCTCATATTTGGGCTTGCACAGTTTGGCCTGCAATTTCCAGATATATTTCATGAATGTAATCAATGACTGTTTCAAAGAGGAAAAGTAACCCCATTTTTACCTTTCCTACCATATCAGTCTTGATCCTTCCTTGGGACCATGAGGGAACCGGGTTTTCTTTATTCTCCAACAGAAACACAAAAAGCAAATTTCTACCATCTACAAAGATTTCGAGTGAAGAGTTTTGTAGATGTTAACTTTACCTTAATTGTAGCTTATCCTTTGGAATAGGAAAGCATCCAAATCTTGGTGGAACTTAAAAACAGCCAGTTGGTTAGGGAAATACTATTAGTGGTGATACCAATTGATTGAAGCCTCCTGCTATGCATAATCATTCTTCACCACCCCCATTCATTTTTTAAATAAAGATTTCATGCTTAGCTATCCAGAGGACATTGTTAAATTGTTCCATGTTGATTTTTTTCTTCATTCTGCTCTAAGGAATAGTTTTCTTCTGCTATTCCTTTTCCCCACTTTTTCTTTCATTTGTACTTAAATATGATGTGTCTTTAGTCCTCTGCATAAAGGAAGTACTCTGGTGGGATGAAAACTCACAATTTTGTGTAAAAGTAGATATTTATTACATCAATGTAATTTACTACTCTTTGGAAATACATTACTTCTATTTGAATTGGTCTTTCCCCCTTATTAAATGTTGATATGTCAGTTACCATCTTTGTCTCTTCTAAGACAGGTTTTTAATCACATAATTGTAAAATGATTTTAGCTCTCCAGTCTTAATTCTATAACAGTACATTAAGTTTTGAACAATGTAATAAATTCTGATGTCTTGAATTGATGTTTGTTTCATAATATAGTTGCCTAGTTTCTGAAGCTAGATAATGTGTTCATTCATAGCAGACTGGTATGAATTCTCTATTTTTGACTAGCTGTGCAGAATCTTACAACAGCAATAATAACTACTTAGTCTCTTCAAAGCTTCCCACCCAGAATGCCTATTAGCCTATTTCACCAGTGAAGTTCAGAGAGATTAACAGTTGCCTAAAATCATAGGCAAAGATTGCCTGCCCCATTGTATTTCACTCTAAAGTTTGCAGTATGAATCTTCTAAAACCGGAATCTTTTACATAACCACAATAACCATTATAACATATAAAAAGTAATTCTCTAATTTCACCTAATTTTCAGCCTATATTAAAATGTTCCTGGGGTTGGGGATTTAGCTTAGTGGTAGAGCACTTCCCCAGCAAGCACAAGGCCTTGAGTTTGAGTCCCAGTACCCAAAATAAATAAATAAAATAAAAATACCTCCAGTGTGCCATGTGCCAGAAATGTTTTTTGTAGCTTTTTTTATAAACTAGGATCTAAACAGAGCCATATGTTATTTGCCTGGGGGCAGAAGGAGTGCAAAAGGATAATATTTTTCTAATTTGATCATTCCTTCTATGTTTTTTCATTGGCTTGTTTTTGGCAAGAGTGGGGTTAAAGGAGCAAAGTAAGACTTTCTTCCAACTAGGTACTAAAGAATATGCAAGTAAATGAATAGATTAATTTACAAACTCTCAAAAGAAACTTTTCCTGTAAAATTAAATCCTAGAATTAAAATCAACATTGAAAGAAAAAAAAATCCTAGTCTGTTTTCTGCTATGATAACAGAATACTACAGATGGACAGTGTATAAAAATAGAAATATATTTATTCGTGGTTCTGAGGCTGGGAAATCCAAGGGAATGGTGCCAGCATCTGCAGTCTCCTTTGTGCTTTGTCATAATATGGTGGAAGGGCAAGTGAGTACCTGTGAGACAGGGGCTTGAGAGGGAGGCGTGTTTCTATCACTTTCTCTATAACTAACCCTGTTAATCCATTCATGTGGGCAGAGCCTTTATGACCTAATCACTAACGTCCCACCTCGTAAGACCATCAAGATGGCAATTAAACTTCAACAAGAGTTTTAGAGGAGACATTCAAACCACAGCAACCTCCAAGAAAAATAAAAGGCTATACAAAAAAGAAAATGTGATTATGCCCAGCTTTGTAATAAATAATATAGTCAGAATATTATAAACACCGTTTGCTGATTTTTAGCTTTTACAGTAACTTGATAGTTTAATTATATCTAGAAAATAAATACAACAGTTAGCACCTTCGGTAGAGTTTAAAAGATAGCATTTAAAAGGTAGAAGGTATAAAGAGGGAAGAGGGAGAAAAGTAAGAGTGAATATCAAGATAGATACTGTCTATAGTTGATGAATAAGAGGTTAGGCTGTAAGTGTATTAATTAAATTACAAAAAAGTTATGCAGAAGAACTAAAAACAGTGCTGAAATTACCGTAATTTGTGGGAAGAGGGAATATAGGCTAATGTTCTTGTCTGTTAGTAGTAGAAAGTCAGCACAGGGTCTAATTTGATAGGAAATGATGATGTATGCATATTATCTAGAGAAAAAAAGGTACCCTCTGAAACAATTAAAAGCAAATATGTTTTAAAGTACAGTAGTTGTTTTGATTGTGGTAGAAAGTTTGGAGAGACAAGATTGTTCTTTTTGTATATTTTAAGCACATGCAAAAATTTGATAAAAATGTATTCTTTTTTAACAGTAATAAAAAATTGGATTTTTTGTGGACTTTTGTTCTTTTAGACATACTGTTCTTGCTTCTAATTGTATCTTGTTTCTTTTATCCTCACCATAGTAATGCCAGTTATCTGTACTTAAGAGTTAGTATGTTATTTGACTGAAATGATTTAAATGGGAAAATTGTCCAAATGTTGCTTTTCCTGATTAACTTAAGGATCATATAAATTCATCACAAAGTGTTTTATTAAATTAGGTAAATCGAAAAACAAAGACCTATCTGAAGTACTGATCTGTATATGTAAGTTAAGACAAAAGTGGCATGTTTCTTGGGATTATCTGTGTTACGTGATCATGATATCTGCAAATGAAAACAGTTTTACTTCACCCATCCCAATCTTTATGCTTTCCCTTTCAAATTTATCACAGTATGACCTCAAATAAGTGTTGAAATGGTAAAAGCAGAAATCTTTTGTTTCTGATTCAGATAGAAAACATTGACTCTTTCACCTTTGAGTTTTATGGTATTTGTAAATTTTTGTGGAGCCCATAATAAAGTTTAGGAAGTTCCCTTGTATATATAGCTTGTGAGGATCTTTTTTCTTTTTGTAGTTGTTGAAATATTTATATGGCTTTTCCATTGTTTTGTTAATATGGTGAATTAGATTCATTGATTCCTGACTGCTAAACCAACCTTGACCTCCTCGAGTCTACTCCATTTGATTATGATTATTATCCTTTTTTATGTTGCTGGAATTTTTATTTTATGTTTGAATATTACAGATATTGTTCCGTAATTCTGTTTAATTGTTTTATGTTTGTCTGGATTTAGTATCACTAGAACATTGACAGTAATGTATGATTTGGGAAGTGTTCTTTCTTTCTCTGTTGCTAAAAAATTCAGGTAACATTGTTATTATTTCTTCTCCAAGAATTCACCAATGAAGCAAGGTAGACCTGGAGGAATTTTTTGTGTGGAGAAAGACTTATAATTATGAATTTGAGGGCTGGGGATTTAGCTCAGTGATTAGAGTGCTTGCCTGGCAAGCACAAGGGCCTGAGTTCCATCCCCAGCACCGGAAAAAAAAAATAATAATTATGAATTTGATGTATTTAATTGATAATGAGAGTATTCAAGATTTCTGTCTTTTGGGGTCAGTATTTGTCATTTGTATCGTTGAAGGACATTTTTCAGTCCACCTAGGTTGTTAAATAATGCTGTCATGAAGTTGTTCACACTATTGCCTTATCCTATAATGTCTGTAGGATCCATAGTAATATCTCCTTCTTACTCATAATTTTAGTAATATATGTCTTCCCTCCTTTTTTCCCCCTTCATCAGCTTAGCCTAGAGGTAAATCAGTTTTACCAATTGTTTTATTAAATCACCCTCATTGCTTTCTCAATTATTCTATCCTCTGTTTCATTGTTTCTGCTGTTTATTCTCTCCTTGTTTCTATTTTGGGGTTAAATTTTCTTAAGATAGGAACTCATCACTAATTTTAGATTTTTCCCTCAATGTAAGCATTTAAAGCTATAAGTTTTTTGTAAGCATTGCTTTAGTTGTATCCCACAAATTTCTATTGGATGTTACTTTCATCATTGCATTGAAAATTTTTTCAGTTTTCCTTGTGATTTCTTTGACTCATAAATCATTTAGAACGGTGTTGTTTCATTTTCCAAGTATTTGAGGTCCTCCTAGTTATTATTGATTTCTTATTTAATTCCATTATGGTCAGAGAACATAGAAGTTCAATCATCTTAAATTTATTGATCCTTGCTTTATGACATTCACACTCTTGAAGAATTTGAAAAGAGTGTGTATTCTCTTATTCTTGGGCACAGTGTTCTATAAATGTCAGCCAAGTCAAGGTTGATAAGTTTCATATTGCCTGTGTCTCTGCTTTTTGCAGGGAAGAGGGTTATATTGGTTGCTAAGAAAAGGGTGGAGAAATAAGTTATGCCTCTAATGGCAAGTTTAGTAAAGCTACATTGCAAAGAGACATGCATATAGGGACAAGAGAAATTTATCTTTTGATCTCCCACAGGGTAGAGTTTACTCTTCTCTGTGATCTTATATATATTTGAAATTTGAAACTTTGGTAATGATATCATCATATTCCAGAGGGTGCATGCCACATGCTTCACCAGACGGAAAAAATAGTTAAGATTTCTATCCTTATGTCACTTTTGGGGAAGGGTTGCTGGGGATCGAACTCAAGGCCTTGCCCTTGGGGCAAGTGCTCTACCACCGAGCTAAATCCCCAAACCCTCTTATGTCACTTTAAAAGTTCTATTTTGGAATATGTTTTATAATGCATATGTAATGTATGATATAGCCAGTAGTGTTACATATAACTTTTCAGATATAGATACCTATATATGAAAGACAATTATATATTTTTCCCTGCTCTTTAAAAAATAGTAATTTTACCTCATGGAGATGTCAGTTTTGTTCCAAAAGTCACGTACCATTTGGATGGTCTTGTAAACTGTATCTTAAATATAAAATAATATTTTTATATGGTCTCTTTTTTTAATTACTACATGTTTATAATACACAGTGTCTACATTGTGTATTATAGGGAGTTGGTACATATACTTAATACATCTTAATTCCTTCTTTTATCCACTTTCCCTTCTTTCCTTTCCCCCTTCATGTACCTCTTGATTCCCATTTTCCTCTTTGTACATGTTTGTGGTATATAATGTTTACATTCCTTTTATGAAGTTGGTACATGTACCTAACACATTCTAATTGCCTTTTTTCCCACCCCTTTCCCTCCTCCCCTGCCTGTCTCTTGATCTTCTTCCTATTTGAGAAAGATCTATTTCCCCATGTCTTATCTGACTTTTATTTTGTTCTTTATTTATATTTTGGGTTTCTCATATAAGAGAAACCATATGATATTTAAGCTTGTGTGTCTGATTTACTTCATTTTTAAATGCAGCCAGTGATTTGAATGAGAACAAGTAACATATTGTTTTTTTAAAATTGACAGATAGTGGTAGAGCACTTGCCTAGCAAGCACAATGCCCTGAGTTTGATCCCCAGCACCCGCAAATAAATAAATAAATAAATAAATAAATAAATAAATAAATAAATAAATTGACAGATGATGTATTACACAGATTCCTGATAAATTGGATGATATCACCTTTGTTTAAGGGAAAAAAATCTTGATGATTTAGAGCAGGGTATCTCATTAACAAGGCAACGCTTAGTAAAATCTAAATGTAAACTTTTTTTTTTATTGTTTTTACCTTTTCTCAAAAAAAAATTCAACAATACAGTCTTCCCTTAGTATCTGTAGGGGTTTGGTACCACCACCACTTTTGGATACCAAAACCTGTAGATGCCCAAGGCTATTATTTTACATGGCTATTTACAAACTCTTTTAACCAACCAAGCCAACTATATACCATAAAAAGTAGAGTTTAAAGCACACTTAATGATACAGGTTATTCCCACTTTATTTGAAAAAAGCAAAATTCAGAATTATATTTATATGATTGTATATCAACAGTGTTTCAGTTTATAGTCATAGTGTCTCACTTTTGAGACAATTCTCAATTTTGTATTAAAGTATGTATTAGAAAATACAAAATGTTAACAGTTCTGGATAGTATGATCGGAAGTGGTTTTCTTTTCATTTAGCCTTTCTCTTTATTACAAACGGATCTGTAATAAGACATACTGAAAGACAAAGTACTTAATTTTTTGTAATTTAAATGTGTAGTCTGAAAAATGTTAGTTTATGTTGTTAAAATAGTGATTTCATCCCTTCTTTATTTATCTGTGATAATAATCACTGAAGTACAAAAGTCGGTCAACTATGGTCAGTGTATTACTGTTATCTCACCCTACTATGAATTCATTGAATGTGTTTTTGTTCCTTTATCCTTTATCAAAGGTTGAATTAATAAAAGGGAATTTACAGAGTGTTGGACTTACACTTCGTCTTGTTCAGTCAACTGACGGGTATGCTGGGCATGTCGTCATTGAAACTGTGGCCCCAAACTCACCTGCTGCAATTGCAGATCTTCAGCGGGGAG
>PVJO010005537.1:61174-97707 GCA_004026905.1 Hystrix cristata
TTTTTAATTTTTTTATTATTTTTTACCAAGAACATGTATTGGTACATTGCATACATAATGATCATAATCAACATGGTTATTTTGTACCTGTACATGATACATCTTGGTTTCCCCCCCTCTTCCCCCCTTCCCCTCCCCTCCCTTCCATTCACCCACCCCTCCCTATTTGCAATAAGTGTAACTACACTTTACCATTTTTTCCCCCCTTTCATCTTACTTTTCTTTTAACCTTCTTCTTTATCCCCCTTTTCCCTATCTAGTTCTCTCTTTTAAATACAATAACTATTCTACCCCTTTGTCCTTATTTGAAGATATTTTAAAAAATGCTTTTAAAACATACATGCCACTTTTAGTCTTAACATATAAAATGCTTCATCTTTAAACTACTTTTATATAACTTCTCTAAGTTTCATTCACTTACCACCTTTTACTTCTCTTATTTATTTGAATCTGAAAGTAAGAGCAAGTCAACAGCTGCATTTCTGCACAACCACCACGATTACCACTCAGCCTAAAATTTGTAACATTCACCCTACTACCCCATCGGGTAGAACTAGGAAATGAACAGGGAGGAACTATCACTCCTTGTCCAAAAGGGTACATCTACACTGTTCTGTGCCCACACGTTGTCTGAATGGCCAACCATTTGTTCAGATGCTGTTATTCAGAGTTTACGCCAAGTGCCTGGTGGAAAAATGTGTTGCCTGCATACTATGTACCTTTCTTTCATTTGGGTTATTGTCAACAATAATGACAAAAACTCTCTACCAATAGGCAAATTGTTTACTTGGATGTGTGTCCTAAGTAGTAGGATTCTGCTGTTTGGGGGCAAAATACAAGCTTCTTCAGACTTTTAGTACTTGGCCATTATAGGCTTGTCAAGAAATTTTTTTTTTTTTTTTTTTTTTTTGGTGCTGGGGCTCAAACACTCAAGGGCCTTGTGCTTGCAAAGCAAGCACTCTAATCACTGAACTAAGTCCCCAGCCCCCACAGTTACTCTTTTAAAGGCAACATTTGTAGTAGTCAGTTTTCCCATCACTGGACACAATATCCGACACCCAAAACTTAAAGGAGGAGACATTTATTTGCTTCATAGTTGTCAGAAGATTCAGTCTATGGTTGGCTGACTCCTTGGCAGAAATGGCATGGCAGAAGGGGATGGTGAAGGAAAGCTGCTCAACTCATGGCACCCAGGAAGCAGAGAGAGAAGGGAAGAGCCATACCCTTCTGGGTCACGCCCCTAGTGACTCACTCTCTCCAACCAGGCCCCACTTCTGAACATAAGACTTTTGGGGCATATTTTAGATCTAAACCATAACAGCAGCGCATAAAGTTGTGAGAGTGAACCTGAAAGTGCAGTGGAGACCCCAGAAAGTCAGAGATGCTAGGAATGTAGACTCTCTGCTGAGGAAAGTTCTGTTTGCTGAATAGGTCTGCAGTGTGATTTTGGAAGGTTCTTGAAGTAAGAGAGCACTCAGGTTGAGGAATCTGTGAGGTTAAGTCATTAGAAAAGGCTGGTGTTACTTTGATTTACTGAGGATGGCCCTGACTCCTTTGGATAACAAAAACCCTTTCTTACCTTTTGATAAGCTGTATATAAGGGATAGTGTGGATAAGTGAGGTTTGGAGAGGGCAGGAAGAGTGGCAGGAAGAGAAGTCTTTCAGTGATAGCACACTCATTATTGCACTAGGTACCTCAGGGAAGAGAAGTATGCCTGGGAAGTAGAGATGCAAAGCAATTTTTCACTGTACACCCGTTTGTACCTTTTGAATTTTAAACTATGTTAGTATAACAATTAGAAAATAATATTAAAATTTAAAGTAGATAGTATAGGTGCAGATATTAACCAACTTTTTAAATTTTAAAACAACTTATCCCTTGTTTGTCACCCAGAAGAAGATGAGTTTAATGGTTATGGCTAATAAAAAGAACCTGTGATAGAGTCAGTTATTCATACTATAGTATTTTGCTAAATTTACTTCAAGCATTGATCTCTTAACTTGAATTATTCATCACATAGCTTCCAATGCCCGGAATGTTTTGGAATTTCCATCAGTAGAATCACAGCTTATCATTCTAAATCTAGTTTAACTATAACAAAATTCTTTGAAATATAGGTCTCACTTTACTCACTTTCTCAGTTCAAACTGAGAAATAATGTCATTTAACCTAGGACAGATTGGGAAGCAATTAGGATTAGCAGCTAGGCAGGCACTGTCAGGAATTTTGTGTCATCTTGGTTGAAAAGTTTAGTATTCTCAGGATTTCAGCACCTTCAGGTTAAGAATCAGGACATGATTCATCCGAAAGATGATTAAAACATTTTTAAGAGTTCCCTATTACTTTTCCATTAGTTAAATAATCATGAAAAAATTAATGGCAATTATTTAACAAATGTAGGTAGTTTTTATTGCAGTAACTAGTATTTTCCCTTTTAAATCTTAAACCAGGTGTGAAAATTACGTCGACACTGCAAGTGTTGAAGCTTATCAAGCAGGCTGGTGACCGAGTTCTGGTGTACTATGAAAGGCCCGTTGGCCAGAGTAATCAAGGTGTGGTGCTACAAGATAATTTTGGCCAGTTGGAAGAAAACTTTTTGTCAAGCTCATGCCAACCAAGTTATGAAGAGGAAGCTGCGGGGTTGGCAATAGATGCCGAAAACAGAGACCTAGATTCTGAATATGAAGACTTGGCAAGTGATGTCAGAGTACAGAATGAGTTCAAAGATGAGGCACAATCATTAAGTCATAGTCCCAAACGGACTCCAACAACACTTTCTATTAAACCCCTTGGCGCTATATCACCAGTTTTAAACCGTAAATTAGTTGCAGGAAGTTACCCACCACCACCAAAAATTCCATCCAAAGAAGGAACTAAACCATTGGCCCTAAAAACTTCTGAGGTAACAGACCCAGTACAAGTGTCAAAACCCACCCAAGGATCCACTTTCAAACCACCTGTGCCACCACGACCACAAGTGAAAGTTCCTTTGCCTTCTGCTGATACCCCAAATCAGGGAGAATCAGATGCTCTTGTTGAAAAGCCAGAGAAGGTGCTGCTTCCTACTCCTGTAGACAAATCTGCTGAAAAGCAAGTGAAAAATGTAGATCACGTAGAAGATTTGAGTACATCTAAGCAGTCTGTAGCAAAGCAAGAGGTGGCTAAAGATTTTACTTCAGAAAGTTCCTGCCCTGCCAAGGACAGTACGGATGACCATCAAACATGGGAATCATCAGAAATTCTTTATCGTAATAAGCTAGGAAAATGGACAAGAACCAGAGCATCCTGTTTGTTTGACATAGAAGCCTGCCACAGATACCTAAATATTGCCCTATGGTGTAGGGATCCTTTCAAGTTGGGGGGTCTCATCTGTTTGGGGCATGTTAGTTTAAAACTTGAGGATGTGGCTCTGGGATGCCTAGCTACATCAAACATGGAATACCTTTCCACATTCAGACTGGAAGCTCCTGCACCTAAGGCCATGGTCACTAGAACTGCACTCCGCAATCTTAGTATGCAGAAGGGCTTCAATGACAAATTTTGCTTTGGTGACATTACTGTTCACTTCAAGTATTTGAAGGAAGGAGAACCAGACCACCATATAGTTACTAACATAGAGAAAGAAAAAGAACCCCACGTAGTCGAGGAAGTTTCTACCCTCCCTAAAGAGGAGCACTTTATTGGACAGATGAGCTCCCCAGAAAATAAGCATAGTTTCCAGGACACTCAGTTTCAAAACCCAACTTGGTGTGATTACTGTAAGAAAAAAGTTTGGACAAAAGCTGCCTCCCAGTGTATGTTGTGTGCTTATGTTTGCCATAAAAAATGTCAAGAAAAATGTCTTGCTGAGACTCCTCTCTGTGGAGCAACTGAGAGGCGGATAGACCGGACTTTAAAAAACCTTAGGCTGGAAGGACAGGAACCCATCTTGGGCCTGCCTCCTCGTGTTGATGCTGAAGGCAACAAGTCAGTCAATAAAACAACGGGTTTGACAAGGCACATTATCAACACTAGCTCTCGTTTGCTGAACTTGCGTCAGGTCTCTAAAACTCGCCTTTCTGAACCTGGAACTGATCTTGTAGAGCCCTCACCAAAACACACACCCAACACATCAGACAATGAAGGCAGCGACACAGAGGTCTGTGGTCCAAACAGTCCTTCCAAAAGGGGAAACAGCACAGGAATAAAGTTAGTGAGAAAGGAAGGCGGACTGGATGACAGCGTTTTTATTGCAGTTAAAGAAATTGGCCGTGATCTGTACAGGGGCTTGCCTACAGAGGAGAGGATCCAGAAGCTAGAGTTTATGTTGGATAAACTGCAGAATGAAATTGATCAGGAGTTGGAACACAACAATTCCCTTGTTAGAGAAGAAAAAGAGACAACCGATACAAGGAAAAAATCACTTCTGTCTGCTGCTTTGACTAAATCAGGTGAAAGACTACAAGCTCTAACACTTCTAATGATCCACTACAGAGCAGGCATTGAAGATATTGAAACTTTAGAAAGTCTGTCTTTAGATCAGCACTCCAAAAAAATAAGCAAGTACACAGACGATGCAGAAGAAGACCTTGATAGTGAAATTAGCCAGCTGATAGACTCTCAGCCATTCAGCAGCATCTCAGATGACTTATTTGGCTCATCAGAGTCTGTGTAATGGACATATTATTTAAACTTGCAAATGATTGGGGGAAGATGCATCTAAATTATCATGGATACCGCCACATTTCAGTCCTCTCTTAATACACTTTGGCCTGCTTCTCCAGTTATTTGCTTGTGTAAGAATGAAAAAGGTTTTCCAGCAAAAACATGACCAGCTCACTAAATCACAGTTGTTTCAGATTGCATTTATAGCTATGCTTTTTTGAATTTATACTGGGAATTTATTTTTACTAATTTATTTTTAACTTTTTCTAATTATGTAATTATGTAAGCTAACTTTTCATGTTTATGTATGTGTGGTGTCTCACTGTGTTATTTTCCCTTCTTTTTGAATTAATGTTAAATAGGATACAGTGCAGATTCTTGAAATACTTTTATTTCCATCACGGTTATAGCAACAAATTTGCTGCATGCCCAGACTGACAACAGCAATCATTGGGGGAACAGGTTATGGATCTTTTGTGTTACATTTTGGGGTTTTGGGGTTTGCTTTTTGTTTTTGCCAAATGTAAAATGAAACCAGATGCTGCAGCTTCAGTCTCTTATGCTGATTTAGTAAAAAAAGATTTTTTTACGTATGTTGCTTGCTTTCTATGCTTCTGTGAAATTTTTTTCTGAAGCTTTTGTGAACCTGAAGTATATTAAAAATAGTGATTAATTTGACAAGCTTGCATTGAAAAACAGTGTAATAGGGAATATTAAATACATTTGATCAAGAATCTTACAGAAAGAGTAACAAGATTTAATTACTAAAAAACAATAGGCAATAGGATTTTTGAAATATCTTTCAGAATGTCAGTGCTTTCCTTTTAAATGGAAGTTCTAAGCACTCATGATTTTTTTTCATCTTCGGTTTTTCCATAGGAAATAAAGCATGCTCAAGGATATTTAAAGTTTCAGAAGACCGTTCTTAAAATGATGGTGTTGATAACTAGTTTTGTTTTAAAAAATATTTTCAGGTAGGAATACGTTGTGAAGGAGAGGGATCACGCACAATATATTTATTGCTTCATCTCGGATCTTACAGGCTTAAAGGAATGGTAATCATTCCTAATGCTTTCATAGTTCAGATTGTCTTCATTCATTAAAAAATAAAAGAAATAACAATATACATAGGACTTGAAACCAGTTCTCTGAAAATGAAGACCTACCCCAATATCATCCATTTTACGAGATGGCAATAACAACACGTGACTGAGGGAAAATACATAAGCTTGACTTCATATTTGCCTGGACCTGTTATTTGCCTACAAAATAGATATGTATATGTTTTTCCCTTTTTATAGGTAATGGCTCTGGTAATTTGATACATACATAAATCACCAGGAATTCAATACTAGATTGCACAGCTTCTATGGCTACAGGAAAAGGCATGGTATAACAATGAGGCTGTGGCCCAGTCTGTAATCCAGGACTCCATTAGTGAACTGTATGACCACAGACAGGCAAGTCACAAAAGGGTTTCAGTGCAGCAATTTCTGCACCACTAAAGTGAGGGTGGTACTACTTCCTCGAACTACCTCACAGGAGTTGTGAGGAAAATAGTACCATGACTGCACAAGCATTTGAACATAAAAGCTGTACAAATAAAAGGTGTTATTTATGTAAGAAAAACATCTTTGAGGGCAGAAGTTACTACAGTTTTCACACTAATAGACAACTCTCATTCCCGTTATTTTATTAAGTAAAAATTAGGACAATAACTATCTTCTTGAAAGGTAAGGTTTCTAACAAAAATATATCTGTGTATTCCCTTGCTCACTATTTATTTAAGCATGCTCACATTTTAAAAGAACGCTACTATTTAAGGCTTTCTGCACCAAACTCCCTGAAAGCTAAAACATTACAGCATATACTTCAAACAATCTGCCCAGTGTATAACCATGTTCCGTCTTGTAAAAAAATACCTTGCCATTGTTAACCTGGGAGATGGAGTGTCTGTAATTGGCTGGTGTTCATGGATTAGACCATGATACCCAAGCATGCTCCGGAAATTCAGGCATCTGAAAGAGCTGTAGACATAATGCAGAACTTTGGTTTCATAAGAATCTACTCATGTTTCAAAGTATTTAACTCTGTAGAACCACAATTATGGAAAGCTCAGTAATGCTGCTAATGATATTTGTAAAATACCTTTAATGTAGCACAGTATTTTTCTATCTGCTAGCTGAAGCAGTAGAGGTATCATGATTGTACTTTAGTGCAAGGAGGCAACACTCCAAACAGCCTAGAGTAAAGTATAGGCTTCAATGGGAAAAGCTGTATTGTATTACATTACTGATGTAATCTTGCTGCCATGCTATGTTATCAATAGCTTCAAAATAATAAAGACTACTACACAAAACAATTATCTTCATTTGATAATTGACATCTAAGAAAAGGTGATTGCTGCATCTCTGTGGAATTACTGTCTGGTGTAATTTGGTCATGCATACAAGCTAACGTCCGCTTCTGCTAAACAAAATTGCAAAAGTATTTTTTACAGTTGCTTATTTATAAAATATATTTATGGATTTGCTTTTGCTGTACAGTAATAGACTATTTAAGATGTACTTCACTGGTTTTTTACACAAAGAACTGGGTTAGAGAAAATGAGCAACATTTTAAACATTATTTTGCAATCATAATATGCTACATTTCTTAACATCAAGCCTCATATTCTTAAATATCATAATGAGCTGAAATATGTGGATGTTCTGTGATTCAAAGAGGAGAGAACACAACCTAAGGGGTGTAATATCAAGTTCTAAATTTAAACATATATGAATTTTCTTTAATTAAAGGCAATTGGAAAATACTTTGCTCTTGCTAATAGTAAGATAAAGAATAAATTTTTAAGTCCCCTAAAAGTGAATAAATTTTAAATCTTTTTAAAGATATCTTAACTTATAAATTGAGATAATAGTTTTTCTTACCATAAAGAGTGGAGGTTCCCCTTATCCTTTTTGAGCCTCAGGCACCTTTTAACATCTAATTAAAATTGTGTAGATCCTTAGCCCTAGGAGCTATATATACACCACTCAGAATGCTCCTACTTTTAAGGGTCTTTCAGTTTCCAGGCCCTGGCTGGACATTTCAGTTATCTTCATCAGATACAGTTACTTGTTCATAGCAATAAGACAGTAAAGAGATTCCACACTGACATGCTATAAGAAGCAACTAAAAAAATAGTGAATATTTCAATTAAAATTTTATTACAGTAAAACGCATTGCCATTAATCCCCCTCAAAACACTCCCTAACTTTGAACACACTTATCCCATCATTCTTGCCACTTTCTGCAGTAGTTCTGGAAGTCCTCTATTGTGTCTTTATGAAGTATGGTCAAAAATAGGGTGAATGTTGCTGCTGAGTATCATCCAAAAGAAATGTAAGGCTCATAAATACTCTATGATGTGTTCTCATCTGCTGTGTGACTTGTGGCTCTTCTCCAAAGTCAAAACGACCATGACAAGTGAATGTTTTGAATCAATTCAGGACATTGAAGCAGCCGCAGCAGCACAACTACATGGACCCATGGAAAAGGACTTCCAGAACTGCTTCAGAAAGTGGCAAGAATAATGGGTTAATATCTAGGCAAAATGACACCTTATGCATTTCATCCCAGCAACAGTTGGTTTGTGAAAGAATACAGACAGGCACAGTACAGTGTTCAGAAGGTTTATTAAGTAAACTAGCTAAAACATGAGGACAGATACACTTAGCATTCAAAAGAAAGGTGATATTCATTGCTACCTCATTAAAGTTTTTGTGTTTGTATTACCAGATGAAAACAAAACCACCTCTGTTCAAAACATAAATGTTCGGAGAACTGTATGTCCTTTGTTTTGACACATAATTTTAAAAGTTTCAGTCTTGCTAATCCAGAATGTTAGCATATAAAAGACTTTAACATTTTTTTCCCTCAGATACAGCATAACTTTTGTTCCCTAAACAGTTCTGAAAAATCCATCTATCAAAAATCCTAGGAATCGACCAGCAGGCACACCTTTGCCAGTCATTCTTACAGAAGCTGAAGCCATAAAGGCAAAAATTAGAAGAGAAATAAGTTATACGGTATTGGGGACAGGCAGAACCACAAACCATCTCCAATTTATAGCACATTCTTTTTTAAGACCATCCTGTAGACAGGAGTAAAAACAACCCTGCCCTTTTATTTATTTTAGCTGTGTAAGGTTTCTTTCATAATTGTAATTGTCCAGTGTTACTAAGCGAGTAGGAAGCTTGTTTACCTCAAACACACTGCACTTGAAAATGACAGAAAAGCTTCACAAAGCAAAAGAAATCACTTCATAAAGCAAAATTAGTCACTTTCTAATAGTCAATAAGGTTGAGGAGTCTTTGTCCTAAATTCCTTTGCTCCTTGATGTCCAAGTTAATACAAACACAATTTTAGCTTAACCAACTAACATTAGGTAATTTGTGTTTATGATTATGGAACTGCAGAATTAAATATTATTTAAGACATATTCCACATTATCTTCACATTCCAATTGTCTCATACAAAACAATGTAAACTGACAGTGTTCACTAACAGTATTTGCTGCTACACTGAAGGCATCACTGTTGTCATGCCTACAAAACTATACTACCCAGCATACAAGATGATATATAACATGTTTAAATGTTTGGTTTTTCTCTTCTGCCCGGAAAAAGGGATGTGTCCTGATCACCTGTTATTTTTATCTGTTTCGCTAATATGATTAAAAACCATTTAATTCCTTCATCCTTGTTTAAAATTTGTTTTCACATTTATCTGAAAGACTTTCAGGAGTTTAGAAAATAATAGTTTCAGACAACCCAAAATTAATAGAAAAACACTTGGATGACGTGCAGATAGATCAGGCTGTAGTCTGATTTCTTCAAGTTACAGTAGCTATTATATTTGTAAACCTTTTTCTAAAACTTGAACTATGTGTTGGTAAACTTTACCACCCTTAACCTCGACAGTGTGAAATATACTCTTTTCATTTGTAAGACAATCAGATGTACATCCTAAAGGAAAAGTTTCATATCTATACGTTTGGTATTTTTCTCTGCTTTCAGAACATTTACTGTTTTCCCCTCATTGGTTTTATTGTTTGCTGCCAAACATGACACATAAACATGTAATTTACAACTATCTCTCTCCAGGTAGGTGATTACATAGAAAACTGATGCCAGTGAATATCTGTGGACAAATCCAAAAGATGACTGACTCATGTTCTTGTCCTCTGCACTTGAAATAACTAGCTTTTAACTCATAAATATATTAATAATTACAAGTTAAATAACACTCATTCAATGTCACTACATAACGTGCTGTGTTATGTGATTCTGTTCTTCACATTTCTAGTTTCTTGTTGGAAGAGTCTCAGATAATGTGTGCTTTATCACTCATTACCAATATTCAGAAAAAATATATTTTGTCCAAGTGTTCGTGAATTTAAGTTAAAAAATTATATTTGATTTGGATTCAAATATTTATAGATTTACAATATACCTATTTCTTTAAAATATATTGTATGATATTTAATAAAATCAAATACATAAAATAAAGTTTTCAACACTTTATACAAACCCCTAGAAAAGCTTCTTTTTCTTTATAAGGCTGTTGGCAGTCGATCATAACCATGGAAAAGAAATAATAACCTTTGGTTGTTGTACTCTTGCCAGGGATGGATGGTATGACTAAGACAGCTCCAGATGAGTCATTTCACTGGAAACACTTTTACACAATTAAACACTTTGATGATTTTTGAGGGTTTCAGTCACTTTCAGATTCTTCATCATCTCCTAATGGATATGACTGAGTGTTATTCTGCGTGTACATTTTTGTTTTAATGGGGCAATTGTGATCCATGAGAATAGCCTATAAGAAAGCAAATTGCAAGTATATTAACTTGTTTTGTAAAGATAAAACAGTTTTGGACTGTTGTTTTGAAGAGTCACTAATTTGAAAGCTCTGTATTATTATCTGCTTGCTATTAACCAGCTATTTGAAGCCACTGCTGTTACCAAGTGCCTGGCCTAGAAGACCTGGAGTTGTCTGCTAAATGAAAATTCCAGGCAACAAGAGGATAGCAGAATTGGCCTCTGCAGTATTCTCACTGTACCTGCTGGGGGGCAAAAGTCAATCCTGGGAACTTGTACTCTGTGGAGCAAGGAGTGTATCAGATTTAAGAAGAGTTATACTTAACAATTTTGGAAGTAGGGCGGGGGCGAGGACCCTAGAGGTCACTCAGCCCACTGCACTTCATGAGGACATGTGAGGAGGGCTCTCACTTGTCTGTCTACATAGACTGCCCTTAAGACCATGTCCCTGCCCCTTAGACATTTTCCTGAGCCTTCCTGGGCCTTATCTTTTCTTAATGTGATATACAGACTTCTCCCCAGAGCCTGGCTATCATACTCTAGTTCAAATAAATGTATGAGGTGTGATTTATTTTATTTTTTTTAGGTGTGATTTAAAAGTTTGTAAAAATTCTATAATAGAGAACATTGCCATTAATCCCCCTCACTTTGAACCCCCTTATCCCATCTTTCTCGCTACCTTCTAAAGCAGTTCTGGAAGTCCTTTTTCATGTATTTAGATGCAGTATTGTAGCTCCCTTGATGTTCTGAATTGATTCAAAACATGTACCTTTCATGGTCCTCTTGACTTTTGAGGAAAAGCCAGAAGCCACACAGTGCCAGATCCAGCAGATAAGGTGTGTAAGAACACACTGTATGAGCCTGCCTTTCTGTCAGATAGCACTTAGGAGCACTGTTCACTGAATGTTTTATCACACTTGTAAAGCCGTGAAAGACAACTTACAGAACTGCTTCAGAAAGTTCGCAAGAACATTGGGATAAGTGTGTGTGAAATGGGGGAAGGTATTCTGAGAGTGATTAAGGACGATGTCTTTTACTGTAATACATTTTTTAAATTTAAGCATTTGCAGTATTTTTCAATCACCTCTTATAGCCCTTGTATGATCTTTTAAAAATACACTGTTAAACATAAAAGTCTCATGCCCTCTTTTGTTACTGAAAATTAAAAAAAAAAATAGTGTGACTAAAAAAAAGTGGCACTTTGTTTTCAAAACATATTCAACTAGCAAGCATTTCCAATTATTATCCCTCCTGTAAATTTGCAGAACCCAGCACTGGTCTGATAATACCACTAACGTTTATCATCCCAGAACATGCCAAGCATTTTAGGTGCAATGGCTCAACTTCACAACAACCCTGAGGTAAGCTGAGAAAACACAAAGGGACAGATGTCTACAAATGGATTATAATACGTAAAATGTGTCTGGCCTTATTAGCCTCTGGCCACACTATCCAGGCCCAGCCCAAGAGACTGTTGCTGGAGGACCTTGCAGAATCACATCAGAGCCATCCAGGAAAAGGAAGTTGTGAACCTCAAGCCACCTCCTTTCCTGCTCTGGAAACTCTTAGTCTCAAAACTAAGACTAAGAAACATGCCCTACCTTTAAAAATAATTCTTCGACCTAGAAAAGAAGCAGCCCCACTAAAACTCAGCTATTAGCTGGGTATTTTGAGGGTTAAGGGCTGCAGTGTAATTGTCTTATCACCAGAACACTTTTCCTCAAATGGCAGGGTTGGTACTTCTTATACTTGCAGAGAGACTTGAATAAAAAGGAGTTTTTCTCACTGATAACCTGATTATAAAAAAAAAAACAGAAATCTAGTAAACCAAATGGACACTCAAGTGCTCACAAACTCATTCATGATTCTATGACTTGTGATCCATGAAAAGAGCAACAGGTCTTTCCATATCAAACAGGCGAAGTGCAAAGACCTTGTTACCAGGATGCTCCTAATGAATGAATTCTTTGCTCAGGCTCGCACATTCCCGCACTTGGCAACTGCTAATCCTAAACAGCAGTGCTTGTCTATACTGGGTTTCCCACGTGCACACTAATCGATTCTTTCTCCTCCATGGCACACCTGTCCTCCCCGCATGCCTCCTTACTAGGTGCCACTGGTTTAAACCAGCTTTCTTCAAGTTCTGCTTGCACAATGAGCAGGCAGCAGCGGCTGGTTGCCACTTTCAAATGTTACCGTTATGCCAATCAAATGGCATCCTTCAATTATGGGCAGCAATCACGGGCAACAAGATGAACATTTTCTGGAGATTTTGATGATTTATCTTTGTAGGCACTTATTAAGGATTGTGACATTTTACAGTGAAAGTGGCTTTCTGGAAACCTGTAACTCTACCTGCCTCTGCCTTTCAGGATTGTCTCCTCCACTTCCTTCAGCATTTTTTTAAATGAACTAAAGCACTGGTTTAAATGGAGGGAGAAAGAAAGGGGTACTGAGCCTGCCTTCTGCCATCATTTTGCAGAACACAGTGGTAGCTGGCTGGGCAAGTAGCTCCCAGCTCACCCTTTAACCTCATTCATTTCCTCCACTAGGCCATCACGCTGCCACCCGCAGAGAAATAACCCCTCAGCCCTAACGTCTGCTCCACTGGCGAGAGATGCTGGGCCAGCTGTTCTGGGGTCTGGACAGCAAAAGGAAGGTCTCGTGTTGCAGAGGGAAGACAAAATTCGGCTGCTGCCGGCTGGGCGGACAGAGGAAGTCAAAGCATTGAAAAAGCAGGAAGACAGAATGGGTGATACTGGGGAGGAGCACACATTTACTAAGCCAGACGTGGGCTAAGCACCCCACTGGGAGTGTCATTTAATCTGTACAGCACCCCCATGAGGAGGAAACAGATTCACACAGCCCTGTGTAGGGAGGGAGTTGGAGCAGTACTGCCAGGACTGTACTGGTCCTTCGCTATCCCCTAAAAGTCCTGAACAGTCCCCTGGGAGACAAGCACTTGCATTATATATATGTGTATATGTAATCTAAACCCACTTTTAGAGAAAACCATCCTTTGATAGACAGTTCAGGAAATGCCAAAGTAAAGCTTAAGATCCCTTCAGTCCAGCTGTCAGGCAGGACTTCTGATGTGCTTCCAAAGGACTCAAGAGCGAGCCTCACATCTGTTCACAAACATAAAACACCATTCCCCCTTGTTCGTCTCATTCGTCCTTAATCCACAACTCTTCTGTCAGCTGGACGAGTATATGTCAGCATTTGGCACTTAAAAAACCAGCATCACCACTCTACCAAGCATGAACAATGAGCAGAAACACTGCAATTCCTTTTGCAGGGTCAGGTAAAGGCCTAAGAAATGGTAAAATGATTCATACGTGTCAAAATTCAAATTCAGAATCAACAGACTTGAACCTGTTCCAAAGAGGAATGTTTTATTCTCTATATCTTGCCTATGGCTATGATTCTGGTTATGCAGTTACAAATTCAAAGGTTTACATGCTTACATGTGTGCCTCGGGGTGCATGTATGATGGTTTTCCATAAATACTTAAAATCAGCTCTAGCAGCCTATGTGCCATGAGGACCAAGACACTAACCATTACTGAATGCTGTGAGGGTGAGAAGAAAAGCAGACAGCACGACAAATGCCTAATCTTGAGACGCAGAGAAATGATAGTCAAGATTTGCAATAACCATAGAAAATTAAACTGAAGTATCTCAGGTTCATACTTAGCTGACAAAGAAGAGCTACACTGATGCTAATCTATGTATAAAAATAATTTCATTCTTCAAGTTTAAAAACAATGCTGGGGTTGGGGATTTAGCTCAAATGGTAAAGCATTTGCTTAGCAAGCACAAGGCTCTGAGTTTTATCCCCAGCACCCCGCCAAAAAAATGCTAACTGCCCTACGTGGTACAAATTAAACAGAAACTCTCACCATTTATGTCTGGAGGCCTCTGCCCAAAAGGAGCAGCAATATATTCTAATATTGAACCAAAAGAAAATTACCCAGAGGACCCTACTAAAGCAAGAAATGCTTCATTGCATCCTAAATCTCTCTTACCATTTTTTCTTCCTTGGCTGGTGGACTTCGAAGAAAAAAGCAAAGAGGAGCAAAAAGAATATCAATGATCCCGATAATTGTCATGAGCCATGGGAAGCCAATTGCCTTTGCGATAGCACCTCCAGCTGAAGGACCTTGCGGGAAACAGAATTAGATAAAGCGCTTCTCAAATGTCTTGTTGACAGAAAGCAAACTGCAATGTATTTTTTAGGACGCATCATCTGTCCTGCATTGAGGTAAAAGGCTGTTTTGAAAGCCAACATGCTTACCTATAGCGTACCCCATACAAAACGCCACATCTGCAATGGCATACACACTCCCATAGACGGACACGTGCCGCAGGTCCACGAGGTAGCCCATGATAGGCATCATCGACGAATCCACCATCCCTGCAGGCATTCAGGGACACAGGGCACAGGAAATGGATGTAAACCAAGAATGGGCTGCTTGTCAGGGACTCTGTCCTAAACTCACTGCCCTGCCAGCTCTTCCCCTTTGTCATCACCACCAATAAGTCTTGTGGCAGACCCATGACAGCAAATCTTTCACTGAGGGCAGCTGATGGAAGGTTTCTGGGAGTTTCAAGTGGAACTCAAGACCATCTGCTGAATCCTTGTTAGCCCATCATTTGCTGCTCTCTGCTTTGCCTTGTCCACCACTGCTGAGCGGCCTGAGGTTCAGGGAGCGTGCCTAGACCTCTAGTGACTCCACTTGCTGTTTTCCAGACCCAGCTGTTGCCCTCCTGGTTCACCATTTTCTCACTCATTTGTCCCTTGCCGCTTGGCACTCCACACACCTCATCCAGCCCCTTCCACAATGGTCTCACAATTAGATCATGAGAGTTACCAATGTGGAAAACGCTAAGCAGGATCAGAGAAGCAGAATGCAAAAGAGTCTCAGAGATCATCTGGCCTTACTCAGGAAAACAAATCCAAAGCAGTTAGCTCATTTAATTGGCTAAAACCAACAACAACAGAGACCATTACTAGAACCTTTGATCTCTTGAACGCCAGGGGACAGGTGGCATTAAAAAGTATGTGTTTTCAGAGTTCTGGGTTTCAAACCCCTGGCTGAGAGAGGATGGGCAAGCCTAATCTCTGCAAACACTGCTTCCCATCTCTATAGCGTGCTGAGGACTGGCTGCATGGCCAGAGCCTGCCAACACAACCAGTGGAAGACTCAAACGTTAGTTCCTTCCCTCCAGAGGTAGCAGCGGCAGGTAGATAAGGAAAATTTCTTTCTTTCAAGTAGTATTTGCTGAGCACCTATTCTGTACAGGTGCTGGGAACAAAGGAGCAAACAAAACTAAAAGTTGAATGTAAGAACAGACTTGAAGGATGAATCACTACAGGGACTGATGTTGTGAAGGTGCTGTCAGGGCGGAGAAAACCCCTTCTGGGGGAGAAAGGCTCTGTTCATTCTTTGCCCTGTACCACTCCAGGATGAAATTCCTGCCTTTTTGGTGTGACATATTGGGCATATACTTTACCATTATCGATTAGTATTTTATAAACAAAAAAACAAAAGTATACTATTCACCCATAATAATAACAAGATTTTTGCTAACATTAAGACCCATCTCCTTTGCCTGTGAGAATTCCTGCAGTGCAGCCGTCGGCATTGTATCGGTTTGCTTTCTTTGCCACACCCTAGAAAGCTATGTGGTATCTTTGTTCCCAGCCTCACCTGGGAAGGTCTGTTCTCTGAGCTGGGCCTAAGCAAAGATGCTTCACATGAGGAAGTACCATTTGCCCAAGCACGCCAGGACCACAACAGTGTGCTTCTGAAAACAGCAGTTTTTTAAAAATACTGGTTTTCAGGAACTAAATGTAAGAATATGTGCAAGCAAGTATTTTTATGTGGGTGGTCTATAGGCTGTCACTGGTCTAAGCTGCTGGCAGCCTCTGTTCAAGCTTCTAGATATCTGCGACAAGTAACTATAGTCTATTTACTCTAGCAGAGGAAAAGCAAATCTCCCCTAGAGGAAAAGCAGTTCCATATTTAGGCACAAGGCTCACAGGACTTACCAATTGCAAAACCAACTCCAAAGTTGGGTGCGATGAGCCCATAAATATTCTTTGCAAACGGAATCTGTAAAAGGAAATAAATGTTATGCTAAAATTTAGAGTTAGATACAAGTTATCTAACTCTAAATAATCTTGAAAAAGTCTTTAAAATCTGTGGGGTTTTTAGGGGGTTCCTGGTATACCTGTTCCCTTCAGAAAGAAATATGAGCAGGAAGAAGGATGGGCTTTGCCGTCCTAATGTTTTTAAAGCCCAGGCTTAAAACAGGTAAGTACCATGAAACTGGCCATCTGTGAATGATTACCCCAGACCACTCTCAATTTTTGATAAGGACACCTAGCCTCATTTGGGGCAGGTATTAACCACTGGTTGAAGATGTTTAATTGTGCAGAACATCTTGCTACTATTTTATTTAGGCTAGCTGCCCCAAAATAAATTACATAATAAAACATATTAAATAACTTCTGACATAAAATACAAATATATCCACTGGAGAATCTTGTCCAAAGATGTTTAAGACTGATAAAAAAACACTAGGATAAAATGAAAGACATAATGAAACTAAATATCAGTGAATTAAAACTGTTGTAAAATGTTGCTTGGTAAGTCCTGCCCAAAACAAATTTTAGTCCCAGACTGTTCCCACTTGTCAAATACCATCTTTTACTCACACATAAAATGCTGATTCCAACAATTATCATTCCAAGAAGAGAACAAAGCCACCTAACAAAAGAAAAAGCACATCAGTAAAAGAATACTTAGGGTTTTATTTTCTCTGTCCAAATTTTCAATGGAAATCAAAACAATTACTTGTAGCAACAAAGACAGAAATACTTCAGATATTTTTAAAGAAGTACGTTATTATCGGTATAACAGAATGAATGCTGTTTTCATTTAATCTTACCTCCCCATTTTGTGTGCAAGTATCCCAAAAATATTGGTTCCAATGAGATAAGAGATACTTGCTGGCAAGAAAGCAATGCCTGTAAATTTATGAAAAGGACACCTTATCAGTACTGATAACAGTCACATGTTAGAAAAACTAATAATCATAGACACCACCGCGCTGATTACAGCAGATGAAAGGAAGACCTGGGGCCTGCACCCACGCAGCTAATATCCGGCGCCTGACAGCTCCAGTCTGGACCCCGCACCTTTTATCCATCCCACAAACCTGCTGAGCCGATCTAGAAATGAAAACCGTTTCTCTATCAGTGGCTTCATCTCACCCCAGCTGTGTCTGTGGCAGGCTTCACACATGAACCAGTATGTGTGGTCCTCTTTACACAGCTCCTAACTGTGGAGCCCAGCAACCAGCACCTAAGTGTACCAGGCATAGACATATGTGTCCTCCTTCCCTTTATGACTCCCTGTCACAGGAGTAAGACATGGTCACAGAGAGAATTAGGGAAAATTAAGATAAGCAAAAAGAAAGCAGTTGAAATTATCCAAAGCCCATCACTCAGCTAATCATTACTGTTATTTTCCCTTGTGAGTTTATACATATGTGTGTGTGCATACACGATTTGTGCAAATGGGATAACGGTATACTGTATACTATACTTACTTCTCTACGTCTGCTTTTTTTTTTGGTGCTGAGGATCAAACTCAAAGCCTTGTGTTCTCAAGGCAAGCACTCTAACCACTGAGCTAAGTCTCCCACCCTACATCTGCTTTTTTCAATTAGCTCTTATGAACATCTTTCCATGTTAAAAAAAAAAAAAGTCTAAGTCTACATAGTCATTTTTTTGTGGTGAAGTCCTATATAACTCACAGTTTCATTCCAAGGTTTAATGGTCTCCCAGGGGAGGGAGCTTGCATCCCTGAGTTCTGAAGAGTGGGGAGAGATTTCCTGTTGGTTGAGATAGTGGTCACCTTGAATGTGCTCCTACATTTACTAGAAAGGCCTTGACTGAGTCAGACCAGCCTTGGCTACTAGGAATTTGTCTGCCTCAGCTCTGCTGTCCATTATTAGGACAACAGGGCAATCTCTTTACGAGAGACTTTCAAACTCTTAGTCATTTTAGCATTTTTTTTTCTTGAAATCAGATACAACAGATTAGATTCAAAGCCTTGCCCTCAAATAGTAAAACCTGCTTTGTTCTCAACACACGGTAGATACTAGACAGTCAGCAAGTACCTGCTACATTCAAAATGCAGAGGGCCTGGGGCCTTTTTGGTCCACCAGCACACAAATGGACAAGTGTGATCTTGTCCCTTTAAAGGTAAGCCATCAAATGCAGAGAAAAGTCAAGCCTCCAACACAGCAGGGACTCCAAAATGATGGGTTCCATATACGAAATCCAAAACCAAATCATTCTAGATCTGGAAATTCTGAGAAATAATAATAAAGAACAATCTCATTTGGTGTTCCAGGGAATCATTTCCATCACACTTAACAATACGTAGTAGCCAGATAATTACTCAGTGTAATCTGATTCAGCAAACATTTACTGACAGCCATGTGCCCAGCACAGCGCTGGCCTGCAGCACAGACAATGACAACGTGACTCTTGTCACCATGAAAAGTGCCTTTGAAGGAAAGAAGCAGATGCGGTTTGAACCGAGGCTGGCTTGCTCAAGAACGTAACAAAAGTACAGGCACCACGCTCTGGGAACCCTGAGCCTAAAGCCAGCAAGCTCCCTGAGTACATGTATTTAAACCTGCCTTGAAAGGTGAGGACCTTTCTCACAATAAATGGCTGGACCTTGTCTCAAAATAATTGTCTCAAGAGGGCAGGGACACGTAAATTAATGAAGAAGGCAAATTTTAAGGAAGATAACCACGCAGGTACATGATAAAGAACTACTGACGTTCAGCATTAGAGTCAGGGAAACGAAATGAACACTGGAGTCGGGTGGGGTCTTGGTGACGCAACAGGCCCAGATGCCATCTGAGAAGGCAGCCACCACTCTTTCTAGCCGACTACTGCCCAGGGGACTGCAGTTCCAGTATTAGAAGGTCTGGTTTTTCTAGATAAGCTGGAACTCTGGGTTCTTGTATGAAATCTCTTGATTTTTAAATGTTGGCAATTCATTTTTTAAAAAGATAAACCCTATGAAGGTCAACATTATACCAACCAACCAAAACAAAAATAAATCTACTGAAGGGCTGAGGCTGTAGCTTGGTGGTAGAGCTCCTGTTTAACATGGGTTGAACCCAAGTATTGAGAAAAGAAGAAAACAAAAACAAAAACAAAAACAAAACTCTACTTGAGAGCTGAACTTGGCCCACAGACAGCCTAGGGGGCATTAAATTCTAGCCAAAAAGGAAGTGGCTCACTGAGAGCCCTTTGGAACAGCAGGCCTCCTGCTGAGTCCTAACTCTAGGGTCTGAGCCTGGGCTATGGCTCCAAAAAGTCGAAGCTTCAAGAGAGGATGCAGACGAGCTCCTGGGGAAGCCACATTTTCCACCTAGGAGTGGGGTTGCAAGCTTACACAAGGGACCCAGGAGGGTGACCTTACTTTCCATGGACGGCCAGAGCTCTATGGGCTCAAACTCCACCTCATGATTCTTTAGCAAAAAGCACTGGATTGGCAGATATGAAAAACTTGCTATCTGAGGCCTGAAGGGATCACTTGAATCCCTAAAGCCCACGAAATAGCCACGGCTCCCATCGCACGAAACTGCTCTGTACCTCACGGGGCACTTTTGCAGATCAAACAGCAAAATGCACCATAAAGCCCCTGGCAAACAGCCCTTCGGATCCAGACTCAGTGCTGTCACTACAGGCAAGCCTGCCTCCTCATTCTTCACACTGGTCTGCTGGCCTTACCCAAACTGCAGTGAGCTTTTCTAGGGGAAGGGGCTGCCTCACCTGTCCCCCACGGCCCCTCTTCATTCACGGACACAGGAGGTCCCCAGAGCACAGCTGGCCATCCAGAGAAAATGTCATCTTTGGAGACACTCACTTCATGGAGCTGAAGGTGCCCAGAGGGGCCACCAGCCCTTGATAAGCACAGGATGCTCGCCTGGTGACATTCGGCAGCCTGCCCTGCTATCTCCCACGTGGCTCAGGTTCCTGGCTGACCTTAAAGACTATAAAAGAAGCCTCAGGCTCTGTCTGCAGAGGACAAGAGCAGAGCAGCTTAAGTACCCTGTACATGACCAGGACACATTCAATTAGGATCTTAAGTTGGTTAGGTGGAGACACCAGAGACACTGGAAAAGCTTCGCAGCCAAGAGCGTGCACGAGCAAATGCAGGGCACTCAACTGGGCCTGTGTGCTCCACCTGGACTGACGGGCACCTCTGAGAGTGCCTGAGGCCAGGTTACCCAGGACCAGAAGTAAGGAGATGCTGGGAAACACTTCCCCAAGGGGCAGCTGCGGGTACTGGCACAGGACCATGAAAAGTCCTACTCTTTCGCCAAACTGCTCCGTATTAACTGAGCAACAGAAGAAAGCACCCCTCCTGCAAAGCCCCTAGGGTCCTTGGGTTTCCTCTTCTATCTGGACTGCCAGAAGTTTAGAGCTGCCTTTTCTGCGCCTGAAATAGCCTTCATTTTGCTCTAAGAGTCCTGTCTCCTTCTCATTTGGGGTTTGCTTTTGGTTTGGTTTTGTGACATAATTCACACCCTGTGAAGTTCACTCTTTCAGTGTACAGTTTGGTGGGCTTTGTTATATTCCCAGAGTTGTGCAATCATCACCACTACCTGAATCCAGAAGATTTTCATCACTCCACAAAGAAAAACCATACCCGTTAGCCAGCAGTCTCTCCCCATCCGCACCCCGGACTCCCAGGCCACTAGGGCTTTTTAAGAATCGTTCGAGGGAAGAACCCAAAGTCAATGCAGAACTGGAAGGGAATGATTGATAATCACGCTGGACCACATGCAGTGAGGCAGGCAGAGCAGAGCGAAGTCTGAAGGGGAGAGGCTTCTGATGAGGCACCCTGCAGAGGGCTGATGCCTGAGGGAAAGCGGGTCACCCGCAGGAAAGCTGGGGGCACTGAAAATGCCAGAGTAAGCCAGAATGAGAGACTCCCTACAAAGATAACCACATGTGGACTGCAAGAGCTATGAAAGGAAAATAAATCTCTAAGACAGACAATCAATAAATTCTTAAAGCAAAGGCAGTATGTGCTGGGACCAGCGTTCCATATATTAAGCAACATTCTAAATGCAGAGTGATTAACTAGCAGGGTCCTGACAGAGGAAAGACATACAGGTCAGTAGGACAGAACAGAAAATCCAGAAATAGGTCCACATGCTCACCCAGGGAATGACAGAGATGGGAGTATCAGATGTTCTCAAGGAGAAATGGCCCTGGGAGAAAAGCTGGCCATACAGAAACAAACAAACAAACAAACAAAAAACCCAAACTTATGTCCCTATCACACACCTTAGAACAAAATTAATTCCACAAAAGTCCATTTTGGGCCTGGGGATTTAACTCAATGTTAGAGGGCTTACCTAGCAAGCGCAAGGCCCTGAGTTAGATCCCCAGCACTCCCCCCCAAAAAGTTCAACCTTTTAATATAAAAAAAATAGTGTATTGTCTTAAATCACTTTCCTTGTCTCTGAGACATAATACCCAATACCCACAATTTAAAGGAGCAGAGATTGATTTTGGCTCACAGTTCTAGTTCATGATCGGCTGGTTCCAAGGAGAAACAGGATGACAGAGGGGTGTGGGGAAGGAAAGGTGCTCAACCAGGAGGCAGAAAGCGAAGGGAGGAGCCAGGAAGGGAGATGCACCCTTCCCGGTCAGTCTCCGGTGACCCACCTCTTCCAACAAGGCCCCGCCTCCTAACAGCACTTTCAGCTCTGCACCTTCCAGTATATCAATCCACTAAGTGAGTATAGCAGCCCCATGATCTAACCACCTTCCAAAGCCCAACCTCTGAACACAGCAGGCTTCCGAGGGACATTCTAGATCTAAACCATAACATATATTAGAGGAAACCACGTTCTTTAAAAAACAGTTTTGGCACAGTAGAGACCCTAGCTAGACTTGAAAGGACAAAAGGGAAAGCTGTTAAATCTAACTAGGAGCATTTTAAGTGTTCAGAATGACAAAGAATCCCACCCACGAAGTCAAAAGACTTCTAGGAAAGAGGGCAGTACTGCGAAACTTCTGATAAAGGATCGTGTTATATACAAACAACACTTACACTCAATAAGAGGAGCGCAAACAACCTGATAGAAAAATGGGCAGAGTATATCAATAAGAAATTTATGCTAAAGAAAATATACATGGCTGACAAACCTATAAACAGATGCTTAATTTCACTCATTTATTAAATAAAATTAAAACAAGACTCCCTGAATGCATAACATTTCAGTCACTGGGAAAGACTGAAAGACTGCTAACAGCTGTGTTAGTGAACTAAAAGCAGGTACTGAACATCCCCTGCAGATAAATTCCCAAACAGGAGGGGGGATACACAGGAAGGGTATCCTCTGCAGGACAGTTTCTAATGGTAAACATTGCAACTAACTCAAATACCTAAATATAGGGATGGTTGAAAATGCGTGGCATAAGCTCATAAAAGAACAATAAACAGCCATGAAAATGAGTGGTGGGTTTCCAGTTAAACAAGGCAGACTAAATGTGTAGGTTTTACTCCCCCACATCAAATACTATTTAAACAAGAGTAAAAGAGAAATGAAAGTTCTAGACACACATCCGACTCACTCCTCCACATGCCGCCCTAAGAACAGACAGAGGGGGCCAGGAGAAGCAAGCAGAAGGGTCACACAGGGTGAATACACAGGGACTGCTGGAACCTTCCACCTACATAAGGAACTAGACACCAACCAGACATAAGATCCCTGCGCCCCATCACCCACGAAGGCCAGGAGCCCCGGGCTCAGAGGCAAGGGGATCAGCTGAGGGCAAGGCTGTCCAGGAAGAAGGGGAAGGCCACTCGGGGGGCACTGTTCCCTAATCCTCCAGCCTCCCCCTGCAGGAGGCAGTTTCTCTAGAGAAACTGACATGGTTCAGTGGCCCTGGACTCCCCAGCTCAGAAAAGCTACACTGATGGGACCCACCCTAGGGACAAAAGTCCTAGAGTGAGACAAGCCACTCTGCGCCTTACCCAGCTGCCATTTCCGGGAACACATGGTCTCCATCATCCAGATGGGCAGGGCTGGCTCCAGCATGGCGATCCCCATGTTCGCAAAGCAGATGGAGCCTGTAGGGGAGGAAGACGTGAGTGTGCTTCTGCACGGGCTACCCAGTGTCCTCAACCATCCCCGAACATGGTCAGACTCCATGTGCCCCAGCTCAGCAATCCAGAGCTTCTCTGCTTCCATAAGGAAAAGATAAACAGGGACCCAAAGGGATGGCAGAGGGTGTGCTTTTATTATTATTACAATTTTAAATGTGTAGAATTCCAGAGGTATATGGTTTGGACTGGAGAGAGTTCCAGAGATCATTTGGTTTAATGCAGCCAATTTATTAATGAAGAAAAGGAACACCAATTTATTAAGGAAGTAACTGCTTGAGGCACCCAGCAGTGAGGCAATTTCTAGCCCACACATGGTGTTGGGACAGCCTGAGACTCTTGGGATTATGTGTCAGGAGCATGAATCTCTCTGATGCTGAGATGCCAGAAAATCCAGGGACAATCACAGGGCTCTTGGTACAGGTGTGCTGTGGAGGGATACTTTTTAAATCAGCCATCCATACAGGTTATCTATGCAAAGAGTCATTATCACCCCGTTAACCAGGCCCTTTGTAAATACAGAACCATCTGGAAAAAGACATACAGCTGGTCCCCCATGCATCGTCCTGGGAGGGTCCCCTGTTGTGCTCTGTGAAACCTGTAATTTGCTAGAACAAACTCAGGGAACGCGGTGATTGTGACAAAGATGCATGCGTAATGAAGAAAGGTTGTTTCATTCTCTGTGACATTTATAGGCACAACATAGAAATGACTGGACTCCTCCCACCCACCTTGCTTCTAAACCCCTCCCCCACCAAGAACTGGGGCTAGTCTGACAGTAGTGTTGGGTAGATCTCTGTATTCTCTGCTGTCAGAGAGGTCTCGGCCAGCACAGTCCTGCCCAGACTTATCCAAGAGTCACATCTCTGGGACCTCATTCCCCAACACACACCTTCATCCCTGCCAGGGATCCGGGGCCACTCAGCCCTAGGATGTGCCTGCACCTAGCCAGGTCTCAACACATGAAGAGACCTCTGCCCCTGCTTCCCAGCCCTTGGGCTACGCACCTGCAGTCCTCACCAAATCCAGCAGCGGAAGGGCTGAACCACACCAGCCTGCAGCTTTGGGAAGAGGCTGAATTTAAATGTCCAAAGGCAGGGCAAGCCCCACTTCTCCCAAGCTCCCGAAGCCCTCTTGGAGTGCCTGACCTCTGCTTAGACAAATGTACCCTCACGGGGTCTGATGCCGGAGTGCTGAGCCACCCAAAGAGCAGCACCCAGCCAGGCCTCTTCCTGCCTCACACCAGGACCATGGCTGACCTCAGTACTCAGGCCCAGGCAGTGCCTACACAAGCTTGGTCCTTTGGCTCATAGGGAAGTGGCCTTCTGCTTCCAGGAGGTCTTTGGGGACAGTTGCTTGGATGAATACAGCTCATTCCCCTTCCTTCCATGAGCACAGAACTCCAAGCTTTCTTGTACCCTGTCTAGGCCAAGAACCCAAAGGCATGGCCCTTCACCGAAGCGTGCTTCCTGTGGCCTCCCCACTGCTCCATAGAAACAGGCTCCCTGCAGGAGGAGCAGTGTCCTCTATGCCCTCTGAGACTCTGTTGTCAGTCTCTACTCAGACATGTCAAGGGGATTCAAAACATCCACATAAGACCCTTGCCAGGAGGCCAAACAGTGATGGGCTCTTCAAGGCCAAACAGTGATGGGCTCTGACACAAAGGAAGGGAGCAAGCCAGGCTCCAAGCAAGCCTGTGAGTCAGGGCATCGTGGTAGCATCCTGGTGGCATCCTGTGACCTTGGCCCTCTGTACAGAAGGGTGTACACCATTCAGATTTGCCCCCAAGAGAAAAACGAGACAACCATGGCTGGGGTCAGAAAACAATGACAGAAGACAACCATTTCCTGAGATGCAGAAGCTGTCTGCCCTTTATATTCTCCTCAGCCCTACATTTCTGGCAACAAAATGGACACTGGCCCCCGCACTCACTGCCACCTCCCTCACGCAGCCTTGTCTGAGAAGGACCTGGGAACCCTACCTGCAGCTATGAGGATGTAGGGGTCCTTCAGCAGAGTGGTTAGAGGTGTCCCCTTCTGACTCTGTCAAGCAAAAACCAGAGGTTAGACCTGTCACCATGGCCACCGTGGGGCCTCGCTGGGGCCGCACTTCCCAACTGCTTACCTCTGGCTGCACCCGGGACGGCTGGAGCACGAAGAGCTGAATAGCTACGAGGGAAACACACACAGGATCTCCCTTTCAGACGGCAGGCATGGCAGGAGTCCACGCCCTCCAGAACACCAAGGTCATGGCCACACAGTGCCCATGAGGCCTCACTCACCTCCATCCAAGAGCACCAGGGCAGCCAGCACCAGGAAAGGAGCCGTCTTCCCCACAAATTCGTAGAGCACACTCCCGAAGGGGGGGCCCACTGCAGAAAGAGAGAGGGGCCATGCGCCATGCCAGTCCCATTGGATGCCTCCCAATGCTAGAATCTTCATTTGTTTCTTGTGTTTCTCTTTGTTCAGAAGAAGATGGGAAGGATCTCCCTACATTCTTTTTAGTTAAGAGCAAATTGTTGGGCAACTTCCTCCAGATGGGTTTTCACTGAGGAATAGCCAAGGCATTCAAAGGTGACAATCCCAAAGAAATGAGATCCAGGTCACAGGGAGGTACTACTCTGTGGCTCAGAAGAGGACATGGGGCTCTACCTCTCATCAATCACACAGCTGAGAGCCACAGACTCCAAAGCTAAGGCCAGGTATGGCAAAGATGAAGGGAAAGGATCGAAATCTGCCCCGGGAAAGACTTGTGTCCCCTGGCCTGGGAGATCATGAAAGGCAGAAAGGTTCTCTCAGATCATAACACACAGAATATTTGGGGAAGGTGTCTTTGTTTTACATAGGGCCCCAGGGAGGTCTGGGGCAGAGGCTGGGGAGCCCAGGTCCTCCCATCTAGGTCTCCTTCTACCATTTCCCAAAGTCTCTATGACCGTAAAGAATAAAGAAGACTCAGCTCCGCCAGGGCCAGTGCTGCCAGGCGAGTGAGCACCATCACTGCCCAATGCCAGACATGCCCCTCCTGTCCACTTGCCTACACAGTGGCCTTTACCCACCTAGGACTCCCATGGCCAGGCCTCCCAAGGCGATCCCCATGGCATTGCCTCTCTCTTCGTCATCGGTGTACACGCTGGCAAGCATGCCCATCCCTAAATCGAAGACACGGTTAAGAGTCAGGCCCTGGGGAGCACCCTCCTTACCCAGGCAGAACTTGCTGAATCGATGAAAGCAGCTGAGAATGGGACCAAGCAGAACCCATAAGGAAGGTGGGCAGCTTCTCCAAGAATCCCCACCACCACCAATACCTTGAGTCCCTGTACTGGGCCAGGTAAGCACCCAGGGGGCTGGCTGGGGCAATGCTGGGGGTTACATATGTAGATCTAAGATATCTGCCAAAATACCATGTATTCAGGAATATAGCTTTCAGAAGGTGACTTGGTCATGAGACTCCAACTTCATCTGTGGATTAAGCCACTGATGGGACTATAATTTGATGGCATTGTTGGAGGGTGATGGTAACAGGAGGTGGGGCCTAGCTAGAGAGAGTGAGTCATGGGACTGTAACTTTGGGGATTACATCTGGTCCCCAGTCCCTTCCTCTCTGGCTCTTTCCCCCTCTCTCTGCTTCCTGGCGGCCATGAAGTGAGCAGCTTTCTTCCACTATGCCTTTCCACCGTGGTGTTTCTCTCTAACCACAGGTTAAAAGCAATGGAGCAGCTGCCCATGGACTGAAACCTCTGAAACTGGGACCCAAAAGAATCCTTTCCTCTCCTAGGTTGTTCTTCTCAAGTATTCTGTCACAGTGAAGGAAAGCTGACCAGTACAGCCCCCCAACCGGCCCACACAGGTGTTTCCATACCTACCAGCCACAGATGAGCAGGAAGAGCCGATTCCCTGCAGGGACCTGGCGATCAGCAGAAAGGCGTAGCTGCTGGAAAAGGCAAACACTGCCAAGAGAGGAGGCCCAGGCCGGCATATCAGGGCCATGCCCCTGCCAGTGGGATGGCATCATCTCCACAGGGGCATTTCCAAAGCCATCCCTAACCAAAGGAGCACTTCCATATTTACTGCACTATGTTTTTGCTCCACAAAACCTGTCTCTACTCCTTTTTCCAATGCACAACCCTGCCCTGGCCCCCACGTATGCTGATTCTCAGCTTGTGGCCAGCAGAACTCATCGTGATATGTACACCCAGAAGGCAAACATGAGGCACTTACTAACTGTTGAAATAAACATGATGCAGAATCCCGCAAACATGGGAATTGGATAGCCGATTCTGCAAAACACAAACAAAAGGAAAATCTGGTGACCGCTGGATATTTTTTTAAGGCTTTGTATTGATTGTCTCTTGGCTACCCTTTGGGATCAGACAGATAAGCGTTTAGTCAACTTTTCTAAAAATTCATATTCTTGGTGCTTCCTATGTGACCTTTTGGTGTTTGACTGTCTTGGAACGTGAATACATTTATGGACTGACACGCAACCAAAATTTCTCTGGAATAAATGTTAACACAATATTGGAAAGTAACCCAGAACACATCCAAACCATACAGACCATATTTCTATCAATTTTTTTAATTCCTTTAATTATAGTTTTTGCTAGACCATCCCCAAAGGGACAGTCACAATCAACTGATTCTGTCTGTTAAAACACCATCAGGCGACTCACCCAGCAGCAAAGATGACCCCTCTGTATCTAAGCGGCATTAGGAAGCAAGGTATTAAAACCTACCTTCCTGTTCACTTGCGTGAGGCTAGCCTAAGACAGGCCTCATGTTTTATGCAAAAATTCAAAATCCCTATTTCCCTGTAAGACCACCCAGGGCTGTTTACAGCCACTTCTGTCCAATAAAAACGTTACAGTGTCAGCTGGAGATTTGCTCAGTGGTTAGAGTGCTTGCCTAGGAAGCGCAAGGCCTTGAGTTCAATCTCTGACACCAAAAAAAAAAATTACAGCGTTTCCTCATCTACCATTATTCTGGCTCTAGCATGCCACAACTAAAGACACTCAAGAAAGATTTCCAGAACTGACTCAAAAAGCGGCGAAAATGAAGCAATTAAGTGTGTTTGATGTGAGGAAGAGGATTTTGAGGGGAATTAATTGCAATGTTAATAATTTTTTTAACTTTTACTGTATTTTTATCACTCATGTATATGCTAAACCTGTTGGAATTGGGGGGTCTTACCCTTTTTTCTCTCTTTCTTCGCTTTGGTTGAAACCTTTAAAAGGGGCATCCTTCAGCCACATAAAACATCTGTGGCCCCTCTGCCAACTGCAGGCAGAAGCTCTGAGTGGTTTGGGGACAAACCTTGAGAAAATGCAGCAACCCCATATTGTGGTCCCCAAACGAGCAGTGACAGTATGCCAGGTGTGTGGTCTGGCCAGTGGCCCAGGT
Organism: Hystrix cristata; assembly: GCA_004026905.1. Lineage (NCBI taxonomy): Eukaryota > Metazoa > Chordata > Mammalia > Rodentia > Hystricidae > Hystrix > Hystrix cristata. Next base: position 90,305 of record PVJO010005537.1, read on the forward strand.
CACTTGGCAGTGTGCAGCTGAGGTGGGCTGGAAGCCGCTGAGGCCCCTTCTTCCCAGGAGACTTGGGCATTCCTGTGACCACATGCAGGGAAATAGCGCATAGGTGGCCTGAGATTACCACTGCAGTTACAAACAGTAGCTGGGGTTTGGTCTGCTTTTTAGATGACCAATACTGCGGCTCAGGGAAGGTAAATAACTTGCCCCAAATTCAGCTGGTGGACACACTGTGGGTGTGCAGTATGTACCAGGCCCTAGTGTGTACCAGGCCCAGCTGGCATACATTTTGGTAGGAATGCCAGTCCCAAGGGTAGAAGTTCCCAATAGCACGTGGGATGAAAGGTGCACATCGTTACTGAAACCTGTAGGACTGTGCGTTACACAAGGGTCTTTTTGCCAATACTTTCTTAAAAAATTCTTTTGGGATTTTAACAAACCATGTCTGGAATAATCAAATAGCAAAAGCTAGAAAAAAACACAAAGACCAGCCAGTCCACACCCCCACCCTCCATGAGTCAGAATGGCTCATTGGCAGCTGCAGAGCAAGCCAAAAGCTGCAAGCACACCTGGGCTCAGGTGCCACCTTCTCGTAACTGGGCACACACATGCCATATCCCCAACACTGGCCAGTCACTGGCGGGGCTGCTTAGGGGTCAGTGCCAGCTCGCATCTTTCCCTGGTGCTCAACCCCAAGGAAAACAAGACTCCCTGGGTAGCTCCTGGGTCTGCACCCTCAAACTCTCCCAGCTCCATTATGTACCCACCTCAGAAAGACGGCTGTTTATTGTCCCAGGTCACTCATAATGGGCAGAACACTGATACCTTTTCTCCTGCCCCACAATGTCTTCTAAATGGACAGAACTCAGCGACAACATTAGTCATAAATGTCTGAACTGGCCCTCTTGTCTGAATTCAATGCCATCTCAACTTATTACTAGGAGCTAGATCTGATTCAGTGAACCTTTACCCACAGGGCCATCGTCATCCCTTTGTGAGTCAACCACCCACAGTCATCCCCTACAGGGGATCAGGGAGCAGTTAATCCAATCTGAATAAGACTCAAAGGCACATATTGAAACCCTAGAAAAACAAGAAAACAATAAAAGTTATGCTAAAGTTACACTTAGTCAGTGGAGAAACCTCTTATGTCCTCAAATGGTCGCTGATGATCGGTACTTACACTCTAATGCTAGTAAGTGGTTCATCTTTACCACAGAGACTAATACAGACTATTCTTAGCCACATTTCTCTCTACCATGGTAAGTGACAAGAGGAGGGACACAAAGTAGGACCCAGTAGGGTGCAAACAATCACCAGAGGAGACAGAGGGGAATCTCCCTTTTAGTTATCTCAGCATGCTCATAAAAAGTAGAAGAAGAAATGAATGTCAGAGTTACAAAATATTCTAAGTTTGCTCATATATAATAGGAAGCTTGTCAATCATCTAGCAAATGAAACAAAACTCTTAGGTTTAGCCTTTGGGTCTATTGGTGGGTGGTGGTTGTTTGTTGCTGTGGTTCTTGTTGTTGGCTATTAGATCCACACAAGGAGCTGTATGGATCATGGATCTCTGACTTTCCTGAGTGTGAACCCCAGTTCTAGACACATTCCAGGTGGAGACTCTGCTCCCATGAGAGCTGCTCTAATTCTACGGCTGGTTTCTTCCGATTTCAGACAAGAAGTCTCTGTTATACCCTCCCCTACCACCCCAGCATCATCTAGGACAAGAGATCCCTTCCCAGAACAGCTGGTTGCCCTGTCCACAGAAAAGCTGAAAAGGTCACTGCTTATTCCTCCAAAGCCCACTTCAGACCAAGTAACTGACTGGAGCCAGAGGGAACAAATAATAACCCCAGTAGATTTCCTACAGATTTCGTGCCCTGGGGCTTTTCCCTTGTCATTCAGATCTTAGCTATGATCTGTGCATAAAAATAACTGCTTTCAAACCTACTAGGTAACTATGGAAATAAATTAAGCCAGTGACACTGGCCTGATAAAAAGCAGACCACCCAGACAATGACAAGCAAAAGAGGAAGCCATAGGAGATGGCCTCCAGCAACAGTTAACGCTTTCCGAAGCCAGCTGGTTGGCCTGGAGAATCAACTTTCGGTTCTCCAGACACAACTACTACTCAATCCTTTTCGCAAAGCAAGTGAAGACCAGTACAGGACATCTTGGGCTGGGGTGCAGCTCACTGGCAGAGCACATGATCAGCATGCACAAGGCCTTGGGGTCCATCTCCAACACAAGAAGAAAAAGGCAGCCACATCTTTACCTGCTTTATGGAGGACAGAAAGGTAAAGATAGGCACACATTGTTTCGCTGCTTGTAATATTCCTTTTATGCATGTATATGCCTAAAACCCACTTACTGGACTCAATTATGACAGGCGTCACTAGTGTAATTCCTGCAGCCTGTTACACACACTGCACTTGTGGGATGACCAGTTCAACTGGAATTACAAAAGAAGTCACACTTGCTTCCAAGATGGAAATCTAGTCAACCAAAGCACCCTCGGAAAAGCACACTGGAAAGTGTGTTATTGGATACAAGACAACTGCACATGCCAAAATCAAAGGTGCTTTGTTCCCTATTTGTTTCCAGTGAAAATACAGCATCCAAATAGTAAATAAAACAAGAATAATTCATATCAGATTACCAATCAAATGAACACTTAAACACTTCCCAAGAATTGTTCCTTTGTGTTTTCAGGATTTGGCATAAAATCTTACTCCAATAATTAAAACTCTTTTTTCATATCACCTAACAGAAGCCACTTGGGTAGCACCATCCTAACCACAAATACAGGGGTTGGGGCAGCGACTGCATGATGTGGGGCATCTCCTCTCAGAGTGGCTTCCCCTTAAATTAATGCAAGGGGTTTAGAGAAGAGCAGTTCCAAGCAGCCTGAGTCCAGGCAGCTCTCCCATGTGTCTTTGGGGAAGTATGAGCTGGGCCAGCTCACAAGAGCTGGAAAAAGATCACTGTTTTCCTGGAGCTAGGGAAGGTCTAAGTCCCAAAAAAAGCAGACTGATTGTTTTCTAACTTATTTGCCCATTGATTAAAACTCACTGTGCCTTTACCTGTTCAGATTGGTATAACCAGGAAGGGCCCCAAAACATACAAGAATGACAGAGTAAAAAAAAAAAAAACTATGTTCTTTATTTTTAGTAGCTAAAAGTATGAACTGTGTAATAGTAACAGGTGAAAATGAAAAGAACAAGAAGGGGAAGAACGGAGACTGGACAAGGCACTGCAGCCCTGATGTGGGCAAATGCTTTCTCCTCCTGCACTGAACACTCCTTTGCCACAAAATTCTGAGACTGACCCAAAAGTTTGGCTAAAGCCTCTGCAAGCTCTGATGCTCCCTGTTCTTAACTTCTCACTAGTCAGGAATACAAGAGCCAACTTTAACACGGCACTGAAGCACACTCGTTTACTACAGGGGAAAGGTTGCATTTATACACAGTGTTTTTAACCTCTCTTTAATCACAAATACATTGATCACCTTTAAAATGGTGTTTTAAACACGTTTATGTACAACACCAAACACATGAGTCATACCTCTTGCTGGTAATTGAGGATGAGATTGGCACAAATTACGTCCATAAGGGTTTGTGAGGAAAGATGGAAAAAAACAATGCACCTGTGCCTTCTCCATTAGTTTCCATTTGAACTGGGGGGAGAAGCAGGTCGTGGAGTGCAGATCCCCAAATCCATGTCTACCAGGTTCGGAAAATATTAGCAAGATTACAAATCATGATCATTTTGAAGGAACAGCAGTTCACTCCAGTGTTTTGCCTACATCAATATTAAAATCTCCATTTCTCCCTAACAGGTGGGGTGGAGGCTGAAGATATTTTTAAACTTGCTGGGTAGCTGGGAAAACCAGTTAGGGGTTAAAATTCTGCTCTAGGTAATCCAAAGTGGTTCACTCACCATGAGAATAGACTACAGGGGCTGGGAATTTAGCTCAAGTGGTAAAGTGCTTGCCTAGCAAGCAGTTTGATCCCCAGCACCCCCACCTCCCAAAAAAGAATAGACTACATTTCACAAGTCATAAAATAAAATTAGAATTCTCTTGGAAGGCAATTCCTGGAGCCCCAAACATAAGCCTTGGATGGCTACAACCTCGGAGCGTTTGAAATATTTAACAGAGCATTTGAAATGTTTCACTGGTTTTAAACAAGTCTCTTCCCTGTGGCCTAAGCAAAGCATTAAAAACAAGAATGGGATTTTTTTAAAAGCTGTCGATTTGCTATTTGCATTTGGAAGATGGGACACGCCCATCGTTTCAGCGAGTTTCTAAGTATTACACAGTACAGCTAGTAACATTCCCACCCAAGTGATTGGCAAGGCATTATTACGATAATGTCCTCAATTTTCACATATAGTATTTGAGCTGTTTGCTCTGTCAGAATACAAAACCCTACACCGTTTTCTGTAATTATACCAGATGCATTTTAAGAAGCGCTCTTAGTTCTGAAAAAAGAAAGAAAACAAACCCACAACTCTTAAGGTCTGTTTGGTCTTTTCCTGGAGAATAGAGGCACTGCAGCATGTCACCTCCGTAATGGCGCTTCTTGGTGGGCTCACAATCAGCCCTTCACTGGGTTAATTTGCTTAGTGCATTTTGTGTGGCGGCTGTATAATACGGTATTGCTCTGCACAGACTGGAAGGCTGGCCATGGCCTGGGATTGTTAACAGAGGTTCAGTGGCAGCACTCAGTCCAGAAAATCAAACTGCAGCAGGAACTATGCTCCTGTGCACCAATCTGTGAGGACATCAGCAGTAGCAACCCTACTTGCACGTCCAATGACAGCTGGTGCTGGGGAAGGGGGGGATCCGTCATCCCCTCTTGGAGCCCCTGCCACCACCCCATGCCTCCTCACCTCAAAGACACCCAGGCCCAGAAAAACACAAGGCCCCACTCTCAGAAGGCTCTGTCCTTGGCTCAATACTTTGCTGCTGCCATGCTGAAATGCTTCAGAACATTTGAACAAGGGGCCCACAATTTAAGTAGCCAATCCTGTTCTCCATCTCCGCCACTACACTGCTTGGCTCACTGACTCTTCCTTATGGCTTTAAAATCTCATATGGATCCCAAGTGCTGCCCATAACAAAAGCCCTTTCCTTCTGGTCAAGCACCTGAGGCCTCACGTCCTCCTCAGTTCACCTCTCTCTCCCACCAGTCTCTTGCCCAGTCTTTGTGTTTGTTACCACTCTGGTCTGGCTGGAAGGCAGGACTCGAGGACACTGCCATCTCTACCATTTTTATATTTCCACCTGTGGGGCCACAGGGTTCATCTGGCAGCCCAACTCTATTAGCTCCTACTCCTTGCAGCTGACACTTTTGCAGACTGCCCAGAAGCCTGTGTCCTGTGCTTTGAGCTCCGCACCCACCCCCCCACCATGCACCAGGCTGAACCAAACCATTTCAGCTGTGGAAGAACTTGATGGATGGTCCTCAACAATGTAGTGAACAATTACTCCAAATAATGCCGGTCCAAAATAATCTGGAACATCCAGTTAATAAGCATAAAGCTAGTTTAGGTGGCTTGGATTCTTCGGACAACAATCTCACTTCTCATCCTTTTGAGCACATGGGCACAGATCAGTAACCAGCAGAAGGAAAAGAATACGGCTCAGGACCTCAGCATCAGCTAGGGGTTTCATCTGTGAGGGAGTACCACCAATCTTTTCCCACATTCCCCACCTGGGCAGCTATTAACTGCTTTGCCACATTAACTTCAGAGAAAACCATTACAGCTTTTGATAAGCAGGTGCGAGACCAGAGGTGGAAGACAAGAGAAAGGCACGTCGCATGCCGAATCCCACGGTGGCCACTGTGACTGCCAAGTTCTTGCTAGCCAAGAGCAACTGTGACAAAAGTAGTTATGAAACCCAGCATTTAGACAGAAGCAAAGTTTTATTCTCTTTATTTTGTCATCTTTACTATTTTCCTACTTTCTGAGCAACAGGAGAGAATGGAAAGATGAGACAAATGAGAAATCATAGTGAACGGAGATAGAAGGCTGAGAAGACTAGGTTTTCCCCAGCTCGCCCACCACTGATTTCCCAGCTTCAGAAAGGGGCAGGGAGTGATAGAAAACTCTCTCCCGAACACCACACGGCCTACCTGTTGGTCAGCAGTCCTATGAAAGGGTTGGTGATGAGCTGGACGGTGGCTTTGGAAGCAAACAGCAGGCCAACCTGCACGTTCTCGTTCAGGAGGTCTTTATCCTCACTGGGACAGTTGGAAGGGGCAGCAGACGTGTTGGTCACCATGTGCTGGGTGGTGGCGGCCTTGTGCAGCTGCGCCCCCGGGAGCTCTCCCGTGGCGTTCCCCGTGACCAGGGTAGAGTTGTCATAGTAGGAGAAGATACTCTGGAAGGGTCCTGAGGTGGAGGCCGTGAACACTGGCTGGGCTGTCTGAGTTTCGGTAGCATTTTTCTCATGCTCAATGCTGTACAAGTAACTGGGGATGATGGGAACTGGGCAGAACAAGAAGGTGATGATTACAGTGAAACCCTCCTTGAAATAAGAGTCAGAAAAACTAAGGTCACATCAAAAGCCAGAGGAGGCCCAGAGAGGTGGCACTTCTACCCCAGTGCCGGATGCCGGCTCTGAAGCATGCTAAGACGATTTCGCCCTATTTAGTCCACTGAACAGAACGAACTCCAAAGATTTTTGTCACTTGGGGGGTTTCTTGCTACAGCATTCCTACACAGGAATGAGAGCAGCCAAATTCGGTCTGCAGTCAAGACAGTGCTGACCTGGTACTACTCAGAGAGATTCAAAAGACTTCTAACTAAATGAAGCAAGGAAATGGAAGTCTAGATTTCATTACGCATCTTAGAAAAAAAAATCAAACCTGCAGGAAATGATAAATGGGAAACTCTGCAGCGGCTAACTTCATCTTTCTATTATGTGAGTGGGAATCTGCAATTTTCCATACACCCACAAGGTTTAAGAATTCCTCAAGATTTCCACGGAGGAAAAGCAAAACTTCAATATAATTGAAGTCTTGGGAACGTGGGGAACAAAGCATTCAAGAGCAAGGGGAGTGGAGGCCCCTGTTCCTGAGCCAGGACCAGCCCCAGCTCTCGGGCTCCTGAGCTGAAAACCTGACTGATTCTCTGAGAAGCATCCTGAGAACCTGCAAATGGAAGGAGGAAGCGACCCACCACTTAGAGCCTGAACACAACATCGTATTTTATTCGTTGAAAATTAGGATTTTTTAAAAAAGAAAAATACCAAATACTCATCTATTAATGGGGCCAATTAAGAGGCCTGGATTTCAGTTATTCAGTTTTTCAAAAATCCATTATAGGAAAAAGGCTATAAGCAACAATGTGCTATTGTTCTCTCTCCCTCCTTCCCCCCCTCCCTCTCCCCCCTCCCC